>JAODUP010000675.1:145000-220000 GCA_025642065.1 Paralvinella palmiformis | reverse complement strand
TATAACTGTATCTATATAAACATAGATCTATGTATGAATATATATATGTATGGATGTGTTTATATATATATATATATATATATATATATATATATATATATAAAACCATTCAGGCATTCATATAAATACTGAAGTAAAGGATTGATATTTATTTTAAGATGAATAATAACTAATCAGTGTTCCGTTCTTTATTGTATATGTTCCACCTGATAGTGCGTATGAATATAAATTGGAGTTATTCGTAATAAGAAGATGTATATTAAATTGGTACATGCTACTTAATTTATTACAAAATAGAAACAAAAATAAAAAAAAGTAAAAATAATAGTGACAACAATGCGAAAAGCCGTCGAAATATTATTTATAGCAGAAAGAGTCAGGCAGATCAATGGGGTATCGCGAAAGGATGTCCAAGTTGTCCAATAATACATCTGACTCAGGTGTCTTCTGTTGGAGTTGTTTACTTCATCTCCTGTTAATAGGAAACCACTACTTGTACTGTGGATTGTATTCTTTTTATATCGATGAAATAAGCTCTTTATATACATTATTTCACTTAGCTATGATACACGAGAGATGTTTCGCCGAATTCAAAATAAGGAAATAAACGGCGTATTAATAAAGTAACTGACAAGCGATTGAATAATGGAAAGGTTTTCAACATAATAACAGGAAGTTTAACTTCTTTTCAACAACATATAAGATTAAGTTTTTAGACTTGATTAACCATATGCTGAATAATTATGGCACTATATTACACCATAACTTTTATTTGCAATCAATTAATTGACACGAATATGTTCTGCTCGTGCTAGGGTTGCCTGATAGCACTAATATATCAGGAAATAGTTCAAGTTTAACATTAGCCAATACTATATAATATTTCAACTGTGGTATGGTTTGATGTGTAGGTTGCACGCACACAAACATCAACTCATTGGGACAGGGGGGGGGAGAAAGAGAGAGAGAGAGAGAGGGAGGGAGCGGGAGGGGGAGAGAGAGGGGGGAGCGGCTAAATTGTATTCAATTGATACAACCAATTTAATTGAAGTGATACAAACAATTATAATATAGAAATGTGTTTGGTACAATCCAAACTGATGGACCAGGATTGCTATTGATGTCTTCCATCTGGCCTCTCTAAACCTAAATTAATTAATTTGACAAGTTATAAATATGCGCTAAACCATTCCGATGTTAGCGTAGGTATTACCTCTGTCAAGAACGGACTTGTATATTTTAACTAAAACATGCTTTAATTGCATGTATGTGTGTGTATGTGAATGAGTTTGTATGTGCTGTTTATGTATAGTATGACTGTTCTTCTGTGTGAATGTGGTATTTTTGTTTATGTCTTTACATGTATACAGAAACGCATATAGGTATTTTGACATATGGCTCGAAGGATATTTATCATTACATTAATACCAACAACATTTTCCTTAAATAGTGTACACGTTTTATGTGGTCTAGCACATCTATGTAAAATGAACATCACTATCAAACTGGCTTTCATAGAAATGTATATCATGGCACTAGGTTTATCAGGAAGTAAATAGCATCATTTCTGTATTTCCATACGCCAAAAAAAAAACAGCTATTAAAATGCTACTACTGAAACTACTACTTCTACTACTAGTAATTCCATTACAACTACTCCTGCCACAACTACTAATAGTTTTACTTCTTCTACAACTGCTGCGATAACTACTACTGGAAAAATAAACCAACGACGACAACTACTATTACTACTACTATTACTACTACTGCTACTCCTACTATTACTACTACTACTACTACTACTTCTACCACAACTATTTCTACTACTTCTACTACTACTACTGCTACTACTGATAATAATAATAATAATAAGAAGAAGAAATAATAGTACAGACACTGAATAAAGCAGTTTAAATGCTAGTTAGAATACAACAATATCACTTGTAGAGATAAATACAGACTCTGGTTAAAGTCTAAGGTTAACTGATATAACACTGATGTAGTATGCACAGGGACAAATATGAAGTATTTCAAAACTGATTGAAACAATTCAAATTTGTAATTCTATTCACTGATTATTGATATATTAATTGATTGCTATAGGATGAACATTCCAAGTGACCAAACGTTATCTCGAATAGCTAAGATAGCTGGTAGGTAAAGGTTAGTATAAATAATATTATAGTCTTAGTACATGATATTCTGGACGTGTAACACATACAATAGTCATATGAAGAAATGGATCATTAAAAACTCTAACACATTTTATATTTGAAAACTATTGAAACATTGGCTCCTATTTCGTTATTCGTTTTCTATTTCCACTAAGAGCTTCTATAAGAACGTTCGGCATCTTTTGCTCATTCAGAGCATTTTCCAACTGAGTAATTTAATTAAACTACAGTCTCTTGAGTGGATGTCACATTATTATCGATCTTCAGTGTTGACGTGTGATGGGTTATAGGTCATCATTCTTACTACCGTGAGTCACTGCCGCTTAATCCACAAAAAAGTTTGAAATGACTCATTTACAGAATTAGAATGAGGTGGAGCAATGACCTGATAAGCATGTCACTGGCATACAAATATTTATATTTTCATTGGTTGGATGGTCATCTTGATATAGCAGTTAGTTGTACTTTTAACAAGTAAGATTCTTATGTAATAGCAAAACACACACACATACATACAATTACAACTCCACACCCCACAACCTTTATTATATATATATATATATATATATATATATATATATATATATATATAATCACATAAAGACAGATACAGCATCACATACTCCATTGCTTACGTGGTAAATGGGCTGTGTGCCTGAGTGACCCAGAAAGTTATGTCATCAGGAGCTTCGGTTTATGTTATGGACAACAAGACTAGAATGGTACATGATTAGAAGCTAGATTAATATGGACTAAGGGTGAGGTAATCTAAACAGAATCCTCGAATGCTGATGTCAGAGGTTTTAGGGCGCAAAACGCTTTAAAATAGGCCATAACACTCCTTGCAATAACAGCTGTAAACGAACGAAACGAAGAAGACAGATGCAGACACACATACACCTACAAGCAAATTCAAACCTTCCCTCCCCCCCTCATCTCTATCTGTGTGTGTGTGTGTGTGTGTGTGTTTGTATATATCTCTCCCTCTCTCTCCGTCTCCATCCATCCATCCATCCATCTCTATCTATCTATCTATCTATCTATCTATCTATCTATCTATCTATATCTATCTATATATCACACACGTGCGCGCGCACATGGGCACAAATACACACACCCATACACATACACCACCACACACACACACACACACACACACACACACACACACACACACTATATATATATATATATATATATATATATATATATATATATATATAAACATATGTAATATTGCCAATGAGTTATTTATTTGTATATAACAAACTACTGATATATTGTATATTCTAAATATTAAGTCTTTTATTGTGCTTCTGTTGTAGATTTTGCACGAAACCAATATTTATTTAACTAGAGTTATTAAAAGTACTAATAAGTGAGAGTGAGGGAGATAATTGTAAATGGTGTATTTCATAGCACAACCGTTTACACCACTTATGGAAAATACTCGCATTACCTTTTTGCCTAACATTTAAATATTCCTCTAACCCAACTTCACATAACATCACGATTCAGATATAAATATACAAATATAAATAATCGTTTCCAACCACATGGAAAGGCACTAGCAAATAATACATGACTCATTGGAGGAGAAATAATATTTGTCGTCTTATGAGCCTACATGATACAGGAAGGCTCGTCAGACGATACATATTATTTCTCCTCCAATGAGTCATGTATTATTTGCTAGTGCCTTTCCATGTGATTATTAATATCATGTCTATACTGTCGCAAACAGGACGTATCCACATTAGGATATTATAAGTTTATACAAAGTAAAAAGTTAAAACAAGAAAACAAATGTATATCAATGTATTGCCAGTGTGGAGAAATAACATTGAATTCTAAGTCATTGATTCACTTCTGGTGCTTCGAAGCTGACATTTTTGGATTTTATGCTTGGTAGCATTTACACCAACAGAGGCGTAGACAAGAAATGGTAATATTTAGTGTAAATATTTACAAGCTTAGGTCGATAGAGGAAATAGCCTAAAGTAAAAAAGAAAATACTGTCAGTAAACTTGTCATTTAAAAGATAATATAGCGAATTATGTTATCATTATCCATGTCTTAATAATGACACTAATGTGATTACAAGGGTTGCTCTTATGTTAAATATACGGTTTTCATTCCATGGAGAGAACATGGATCAATCAGAACAAGTTAAACAAAAATATGGGTTTGGAATGTTCAGAGTGTATTAGTAATATTATGCATATTATGAATAGTGCACTTCGTACAGAAGTTGTTATTTAAGAAATAGATGATGATGGCAAAAGATAAAGTGTGTTTGTACAAAAATAAAAACAGCTATACTTAATGCTATGCTTAATTATTAGCCATTAACGTCTGGAAATCCCGCGAATGGAGTAAACAGGATTAACTATATAAGCTACCTCTAATGATATTTGGGATAAAACGAGCATAGACGATCTAGTGGTACAGCTTAAAGATTTACCAATTAAAGGAAATGTATAGTATTTACCTCATCTGAATGTCACCATGATGGATTCAATTGCGACAAAGAATATATCCCGATTTGCTGAGGTGCTGGTAGTTTTTGCCCGTCTGGAAACTTGATTATGATAATATGTTGATTGAAGTAATCTAGAATTTTAATATTTGTGATATATGAAATCATACCACTAAATATAACCGCATTTCACTCAATAAAGGTTATATAAATATTTGAGAAGAATTCAGATTCCGCTTGATTTTATTCTAGAATGGTCAACGGTGGCTATGTGGTAAAATACGTAATACCGGTAAAACAAATAACAGTCCCCTATCTCACCGACCGAAATGAGGCGTTTGATTCTATTGGTTACTTGAAGTCACAGTTTCCCAATATAACTCTATTTCTATGGTCAGCCAAGTATGTTGCAGGATAAACAATGACACACACCAAGTAATTACAGTTATGTACGGATGAAAGAGTAAGATAAAAACACCAATTAGAGTGAAGTGTTTGGGATTGTTTCTTTATTTTCTATCCAAGTCAACGATAAAACAACTCTAACTGGCAATTTAACTTAGTTACGCCATTGGTAATATTTAATTTTAATTCAGTTACACAGTCACTTTCAAAGTCTTCGATTACTATACTAACTCACTCAATTACTCCATTATTGGTTCACTCACCCACACTCTTAATAATCTACCTTTAGCTAATTTCTAGATGGCTGGTGATTTATTTGTTTTTAGCTTTAGTTTATATATTCATCTTTATCTTCCAGAGCAAGTGACAAATACCGAAAACCTATAATTGATCTGTCTAAAATAACAGAAATTATCTCGATTAGCAAAGTTAATTGTATGGTACTCATATTTAGAAGTAAAACAATCCCCACATATTTCTGACTGACACATTGACTAAAACATCAATTCAATTACTGCATTTAAAATGAACTACCTGATAGACAACTAATCGATGAAAGGTAGTCTTGGGCTGTCTGTCAACACAGAAAGTGAGAGTAATCACTTAACATCACACTGATGGCATCACTCTAAGTCTTGTACAAAGTTTCTGTGTTACCTTTATCCCTTGACCTTTATGGTGTTAATAGTCATTGTTGATGATATGGATCTCGACTCACGTACAATGCTGAAGTTAAACAAAGGTATTAGCCACTCGAAGATGACTGTGAAAAATATATTCACCTTGTTAAATCAGCGTTTCTTTCTTCTATTAACACTTGTTTTGCCAATGTGTATGAATATTATTTTCTCTTTTAAGCTAAAATCAAAAGTTTGATCTGATTAATGTTTTTCTTCAGGTTTACAGGATAAATATGAAATCTTATTGCCGTTGAGATTTAACAAAAGTGTTCTAACACTGGGAGGCGTTGGCATTAACTAGAAACACTGCATTAGTTTGATAATCTATTTCTTATATGAGGAACATTATCCGACTGGGAGGTGTGGATTTATAAATAAATTGGTTCTTTTGAGTGTTTTGTGATGTATGCAGATCTAGTTTTTTTTGTTTTACCCTGGCTAATAACTGTTTTCATGTATGTTCTAGTTTAGATAAAACTTGAGGAAAAGGAAATATAGATTTACATAAATATATCAAACAAGTAAAACATATTGTTTTTTTTTGTTTTGGGGGGGGGGGTGCTTTTAGTATTTAATTCATGGGAAGCCACGAATGTTAGATCAAAGTACATGATTCAACAGCCAAATACACATTTCGTGTTCACTTTCAGTTATTTAAGCTTAATTATGAAAATTGCTAACCTTCATAGAATTACGTGAAAGATTAATATAAGAAATTGACATAGCAAATGACTAATGTGTTTCATGTTATCTTTGAGTGGATGATGCTTTTATTTAACTTCAGCAATGTACTTTGGCCAAGGGAATCATTCACATATAATTAAAATAATCGCTTTAGTTCGCATAGACAGAGGGAAAATTGAATTTATGTCTTATTTACTAACATTTAGCATTCAATGTGTTGTTTACTGATTATTCTCAGTTATTTCATTGGTTGCCTGACGAACTATCTGACTAAATGAAAGTCATTTCTCTATTAGATAGAATACAGTTAGGCTTACTGATTCGTTATTTAAATAATAGTGTGACTTATCAGTAAGTAAAACGACAAATACCCAAATCGGTTAGTTATTCAGTAGATAAGACACTTATCATTTACTCATTCATTGATTCAGTCAGTCAGTCAGCCAGCCATTGGGTCAATCAGTTAGTCCATGATATAAACTATAGTTAAGCAAAAGTACCATTCCAGATTTAGACGATTTTACAAAGTTATTTAACTAATACAAACATTAATCTTACCACAAATATTAGAGGATGACGTTTTGGAAAGATTAATATATTTATGAAGCATACTTTGGATATGACATCACATGTAAAAACGTTGCTAATAATTTCATAACGTTTCTCGGAAGGTCAATGTTATACAGAGCGGATTCCTTTCAAAGTTCAACAACATAGGACTTTATTTGGATTAGGTGTATCATATATCAATCAAGGGTACCTAAATTAAAAAAGAACAATGTCTTTTAGCCTTATTAGACAATTGAAACACATCAACATTTTATTGCAATAACTTTATTGCAAATGTCTTTCTGAATATTCCTATCTTTATGAACAGTAGTTCTGGTGTGCATCAATTAGTTAGTGATTTGACAAATAGGTTAACAACAAGTAATTTAGACAGATAGAGCGACTGTACACAACGCGATATACTTGCATTGATATAGAATGATCAAGCTTGAAGAAAATACAATAATCTTGTCTTAAGTCATCGAAAATTCAATAAGGATTGGCCGTTTTTCTGAGTAGCATGACACGGCAGCGCATCAAACATTTATATCCCATACGCAATTTTTCAAATACAATAAAATACAGTGTACAAGATACACTAATTTGAACTTGCCATATTTTATTTTAATCAGACCAATATTTCCTCTTTCTGGTAAGATATTCAGAATAAAGGTATATGCTAATAATTCCTAGTAGTGTACTGTACACACACCTTCGACAAAATGAAATAAAATAGTTTTTTTCGATAATGGAGGCACAACGTTCTATATACCAAAATTGGTTGGTAGAATGACAACCCAACTGGATTCCATCAAAGACCCCATGTGGTGATCAATACACCAAAATACCTTATCTATAGACCATTCATAGGTTCACCATTATAACAATAGGAGTGGCAAATGGACAATAGAACTAGACTATCACTTTGAATGTTCAGTGCGTGTTTGAAGACACGAATGGAACGGTAACAGACTATATAGCTGCAACAAAGCATACCAAATATATTACATAAAACATCACACCCAGTGAAACATTCACAACTATAGCGACGGCCGGTATACAACGTTGGATCAAGAAATCCATGTAATTTAACTAAGATGACGAGGCTAAATGTTATGAAAAGCCATAGAGAAGATATACCATTTTTCATACCACAAATCACTAAGTTGGTTACAAATAACCACACGCGACTGAAAGTTATAGACACTAATTATCGTATGTTCTTTTTTCCATATCTTAGTGAACAGTAACCAAACTCCAATATACAACAACAACATATTTCCAGAAAGGATATAATATTGCAGATGCCCAAAGCCCCAGTAGTTGTCTGTCAATGCCATTAATGGAAGGTCGTTCGCGTTTTGAAACAGTCATTATAATGCAATTTGTGAGAATTATATTATTTTAATTATTTAGCTAATGAGAATGTACCAAACCTTTCTAAAAGATAACATGAACTATTATATAGCACACCCAAAGATTGTTTAGCAAATTAGTTTCTGTGATCACTGTCAATTGTGTAATCAGCCGGGCATCGTATATCGTGACGTTTGCGTCGGTTTAAAACACATTAAAAGGCCGATTCTATGTCTCTGGTTTTCACTTTGAGGTCAATTAGTAATTGTTGCACAAGTCACCAACTAATAATCAAGAAAAAAGGACCCATCAGAAACGCTTATGTTTGTGTGAAAGACATAACGTTACTGGTTTTGAATTTCGCCCACGATGTCCTTGATCACGTGCTGATTGGTCGATAACTGAATAATCTACGAACGATCGATCGACATACAAAGCACCTAAATACATGTTAATGATGCTAATGACCACTTTTTGCTTGAAATAGCCGGTCTATGAACAGAATAGTGAGGTGTTAATCATAATAGTTTTAAATGGTGGGGCTATTTGGCTAAACAAGAAAATGATCGATATATGAAGGCGATTGCTTATTGGAGGAGATCGATATGGGTGTATCATGTAGATAAACATAATTCAGCCAGAATACATAAAGGAAAAAAAACAGCCTAAACAAATACCAACGATAACAACGATAACAGCGCTAATTACCAATTTAGTAACAGCAAGAAGAATATAAACAATAAAACAACAACAATAACAATAAAAGTAATTGTAATAAAGATTATATTAGGTTAGTACTCTTGTATTTATTTTGGACATTTTGGCCATTTTCTAAAGTGGAAAGACAGCTGTGTTAAAATAATCATCTAACGTGAGCTGCTTATTGTGCCCGTAGATAAACAAACCCACACCTAACACAGTTTATTCGGGTGTCAATAATTATAATATATGATAAATTAGGGATATATAGATATATAGATAGATAGATAGATATTTCCATTTCCAAACATATATACAAGTGTCATATATAGATTGATAACAATAGCATATTGATAACAATGATAACAATGCTGGAAATGGGGGAGAATAATATAACCTATATAGGTTGTCATCTAGGGATACTTAGGTCTGTTCTTTGTTGCCAATCACACGTGACGAGTTCGTGATAGAAGTGTTTGTTATCTGGATGAAAGTATCAGTGGACCAGCGGAAACATGAATTTATATGGTTGGTCCCCTTAGAAATTATATCAGATTAATTGGCCAAGAAATGCTCCTTCGCCACGTATATATTTTTTGTCTCTCGTTTTAGGAGTAGCAATTACATCACGACACCCTTTAAATAGTGTAATCCTGTTTCGATTAATGTCTTAGAATTCATGAATACTTTAATGCCAAGTAATGCCAACAATCAATACAATATTCATTAGTTTTATAATGTATTCAATGGTTATCGATTGAATCGATTTATATAGGATGTTGTCTTTCCGTTATATATGATTGTATTTGCGCATGCATTTTGATGTCTATGTCACATTTAAATATGAATCTAGGTAAGTATCTACCCAGCCGTTTATCCGTCAATACAGTTATCTCACTGTATTTTGCCATACCTATTATCTATGTATTTCTTTAGCTGCTTACACACTAAACAAACACACGTTCACATATAAAAACACACCCACGCACACACTCCACATACTTATATTTGTATACCTGTTTATATATTTATCTACCAACCAGTGTGTATATCTAACTTTTTATCTTTCTATCTACTGATATAGCTATCTAACAATCTTTATAATATCTATCTATCTATCTATCTATCTATCTATCTATCTATCTATCTATCTATCTATCTATCTATCTATCTTATATCTATATATATATCTATCTATATATATATATATATATATATATATATATATATATATATATATATAGAGAGAGAGAGAGAGAGAGAGAGAGAGAGCTATCTAGTAATCTAGCAAACTGTCTATCTATATATCTATCGATTTATATATCTATCTTTATATCTACTAACCCTAAGACCATATGTGGAAAACCGTTGTTTATACTTTGTAAATAAATGTAAATACTCTTCCATTTTAAAATCTGCAACCACCACATTCTCAAATAGAGTGATTGCTAGATTTAATAAAAAAAAGTACATATAATGCTCCTTTAAATATATTTAATGTAATTCGGTATGTACAGCGAAGGAAATTTAGCAATATAAAAAACAACAATCAAAGCAATATTCTATCTATATTATTGCTCTGGAAGAAATTATTTTCTAAGCGCCATTTCCATGTAAGCTTTATACGCAAAATAAACATTAAACCACACTGAATTCGTTTAAAATGGCATAGTTGGCTTAGATTGTTTGATTAATTGTAATTTGATGTATCTAACTATAAGCATTGCGTTGGATTGTATATGCTGAGCAAATATTTGACTATATCGTACATTATGGGAAAGTTTGAAATGAAAATGACTTTGAAGATTCACCAATTTCTTTTTGTTTTGATTATACTTTGATGTACTATTCTCTGACGTTTGTATCAATTACTTCTACTGAGAAAATGCCGTCATTGGCAAGGAACAATATACAATTTGTGCTAATCAACATCATTGCCATTGTCCTGTTATGTACATATAATTATAACTATATATAATTAAACTACATACACCTTTACTGATATAATGTGCAAAATATGCCAACCACAATTAAGTGTTAAAATTGTTTAAGGTAGAGGTAGATAACAATTGATATAGTGTATATATCTAGATAAATATGCAGATGCAATAGACAAATATTATATTTTAGAAGATCAAGAATAAATTATTTATTCCAGATTAATATATGATTGCATATTTAAATGCAAATGAACAGTTTGTTGATGTAATGCGACTAATCTTGCCTCGACATAACAGTATATGTCATGTGGCTTGGAAATAAAAGAAGACATTAGTCAAAGACAAAACATTGGCCTCTAAGATAGCTAAACCATATCAGGGTGTGTACAAATACACGCAAGCGTTATTTGATGCAACTTCAGTACATATTTCCCAAACACATGTTATCATCTAAACATAAATATCGCATGTCCCGAAATTAATTAATACAAGGAAAGCATTAGATCGATAGTCATAATTCAAATGGGATATTCCATGGAGTAAAATGGATCGCGTAGCATTGTTATTCTGTTTCGAAATGCAACATTGGTCACTATGTTTTCTAATTGAATTACTAAATTAATCAATAGTTTTATGAAATACGGTTAAACTATATAGTTTATCAGTTATATGTAGTTTATGAAAGTACAGTTTGCAAGAGAAGCGTCGAGCTAGAGAAATATTAAAAGTTGTTACAAAAATTGATTTTTAATCACTTATGGGAAGAACAACGTTTAAGGTTCCCATGTATATTTGTAATGTAATCATGCTCTCTTTTATTCTCAAAGTTGAAAAGAGTTGCATTGATGTCCTAGCATTATTATATACTAATATGATTCTACTTTTCTACTTGTCTCTAACCTGCCATGAACGTAAAGCTATTCTTCTAAAATAATCAATCCTTTGAGGTACGTTTTCATTAACATGTTTCGTTTATTGTTGTAGATGTAAAGTAAAATAGTGGTATGACCAGGGAACACACTCACAGATTAGGACAAATATATACCCATAATATTCCTTGTGAAAGCTACCGACTATTCCCACGATAAAGGTAAATATGGTATCCTTGATATAAACATGGCACAAAAATCGAAAGTCGATTTGCTTCCACTATCAATGTTATTTGTTCATGCCAACTAAACAATGTTATTGTTTGATATGTGGTACAGTAAGGTTCGTTGCCATCAACATTATTCAGGCATTTATTTATATAATTACTTATTTGGGGAACAAAATGATAACTTATAAATGCTATATTGATATTTCGCCTTAAAAACCATCTGAGGGAGATTATTATTGCAAATGTCTTTCGTTGATAGATTTACAATTTTTGAATCATGCGTATATGGAATTTAATTTAATGTTCTTGATATTGCAGTACTGACAAAGATTACAAATATAATTAATATGCACTTAAGCCCACTCACACAAATGATTATACATAAAAAGGTTTATACAAACACGCCTAGACACAAATACACAAATACATACACATAGCCACACACACATGTCTCAGCAAGAAAAGTCGCCACTCTGGATTCAGTCCCCTGAAGAAACGTCCAGAGTTTGAATTCACGGTTCGAGATTGTCTGTGCCTGTGCCTTATTATACACAGCTAAAAAAAAACACACACACACACACACACGTACACACACTCACACACACATACACATACATACATACATACATACATAAATACACACACAAACGCACATGTAGATTACACACACACACACACACAATTCAAACAAACACTTACACACGAACCAGTAATACTAGATAGGAGATGGTAAAATAGATTACAAAAGCTCACCGAAGTACTGCATTTAAATATTATAATGAGACATTTTAATTCTAGAGGTCAGAATGTCATATCTAGTTAATCTGAAAATCAATCCTCCTGTCTAGTATTCCATGGCCTGATTCTGTATATAATTAGATGTCGTCCAGGTATATATCGTTATATATCGTCAAATCTCTCCTTGGCTATCGATCAGTCGAAATTTCATTTCCTATAAAAGTTCAAAAGAATCATTTATTCGATCTTTACTCCATCCACTTAATGTACGATAACAATACTTTACGAGCATAGTGTGTTTTGATGTTGGTGTAGATGATACTATTCCTAAGCTTGATATCTGTCATCACAAAAAACAGTGCTTGCCATTATTGTTAGCCATAATAATAACAATACGCATTATCTCATTCAGTGAAAAACAGGGATTTTAATTAACGCTAGACATTAGAGGGGAACATATCAACATCATATATATATATATATATATATATATATAGAATTGACAAATAACAACATAATGTTATATAATTTTGCTTATTGTTAAGTTGTATAATTATTTGTAAATGCTACTTTACTACATTGCATTGTTTACCTTATCCCTGAGTATTATATTTCGATGATCGTCTTTTTTTAAACTTGTACTTGTATTAATATTAGTTATGCTTGTGCGTTTTGTTTTTAAAGTGATATTTTAGATTGTATTTTCAACTGCTGGCTATTTTTCTCTATGATTATTTCCTGTTTTATTAATCAGTTTAAATATATTTAATTTATAAGATTTGGTATATAGTTATTCCTTTTTATTTTGTTCAAATATCATATTTCTTGATAAAGGCGTAGATCATTTGTTATTTTGTAAAGACAGAAGATGAGTTAAATAAAAAGGGAAAAGATTATTTGAAACACAATGCTGTATACAGAAGATTCTTAGCAAATATGATAAAACGTATTATTGACTGCAACTCATTGATCAAGCTTAATTATTGCAATGAATCTGTGTTTAATCAACATTTAGAAATATCTGCATAGACCCGTTAGTAATTTGAGTATAACCGTTATGGTCTTAATAAATAAATAAAATTGTGTTAATTGGAGACAAATAAATCAATCTTTTAGGCAATATTCCGAAAAGCATGAGTTGTCCATGTACATGTATTGAGTAGAAGCATATGTATTAACATATTTGACTGATATCACATTTCCGAATTGATTTAAATTTTCAAATTACATTGCGATTTAACTTCAATAATCGTGACTCCTGAATGACGGACATATATTCAATGCAAGACACCATATACGGGAAGCAGTCAATTTCATTAGAAGTGCCATGCACCTTCAGGCAAGCTGCACGCCTTTTGTTATCCACCAGGAAAAGGAAATCACAATATATAAGGGATTATGTTTTGGAAAACATATTTAGTATATGTTGGTGGTTTGGCATTAGTAATAATGAATCAAGAATATTTTTGACCGTTAAGCAGTCTATCTAAATTATGTTAATGATAAAAAGACCATTGCGCTAAACAATACAGATATTTATAACCCAAATGTTGAGTTGCACAAATATGAGTAAACAAATACAAGAACTGGACACTGTCATTTTACCTGTAATGATACTATAAAAGTAGATAATAGTAAGTAATTTGAGCTAAATAACAACAACCTTAAGCTTTAGATATATAACTGACTGCACTAAAAATAACGATATGGAGGAAATCCAACTGAATAGGTCGAAAACACTTTGGCTATTTTGACAATAATAGACAATAAAGCTACCACTTTTGTTGAATCACTTTCTAGTATTTATGATACTAACAATATTCCAACTAAAAGGCTATATATTACTACCCGATTTACAACTACTACAATTATTGCTACTTTAAAACTACAATAGCTAATATTACAACTACCTTTACGACAACCACAAAAAAACAGCAACTACTGCTACATTTACTTCATCGTTACTACTACTACTACTTCTAATACTACTAAATGTTCTACTACTACTACTACAACTACTTAATTACACTAAGCTAATAACCTATCTAAGTTAATAATTAATACCCGTTAACATGTTTCATGACTTAACTATTAAACATTATATAATATAAATGTTTCATATGTGGAAAGGAAAGGATCTTTACCATAAAAACTCGGGAAACGTTTGAATGTTTCCAGTCAAATTTATTATTTTGTTAACTTTTGGTCTAGTTATTGCTGTTTCTCATATTAGACAATGCTGTGTAGCAATTTATCTTTCCAATGTCATGGTATGGTAAGCTTAAAGTATATGCTATTAAGATTGAAACACTGATATAATGATAAAATTAAAAACGCGCAAAAACATATTGGGAGAGTGGAATGGGTCATATAAAGCAAGATAGGGGCAACTCTCATGGTTACACGAATTTAGTTTTAAAATGTGGCGATTTGAAGGTGAACTACTATGTAATCAATATGAGGAGGGGTGATAGGTGTGTATCTAAGCTTTGTCATTTGTCGCAGACAATAGCTAGAATACGTATTCTGGGTGTTAGGATGTCATATCTAGTTAATTAGAGCCTGAACAGCTAGTCTGGTATCCAGTGGCACGATTCTCTAAATCATCAGATAGTATCCAGGTGTTTATCATCACATCTATCCTTGACTATGGCTAAGATATCTATTCTTCGTTTGACGTGAAAGGTTAAATAAAACCTGGTATTTTATATAAGGAAATGTACGATAACATCATAGTTATTGATGTATATATCAGAGGAGATCCTATTATTCTTACGTTTGAAATGCGTTGTCACCAGGGCATTGACTGCCATCTGAAACGGCATTGAATTTGCCTATGATAATGACGACAATATACATCATCTCACTAAATGATTACTGACGGTTGAATGAAAGTTACTCTCCAAAGTTGCACATCCCAGCAGCACAAATATATAATATACCTTGTATAGATCAAAATATGCAACTGTTGTTTCGGTATTTTATATTTAATTTTCCAATTGATTAAAATAATAATAATTATAAAACTTTTATAGCGCCAATATCCTCGAAGTTAATAGACGTCAGTGGTGCACCTATTACTGCAGTTGGATAACCTCATAGTCCAGGTACATAAGGTGCGAATCAATTGGATAGCACATTTTAATATTTTACGAATTTTAAACAATTTCTTCCATAAAACTTTCTATGTGTGAACAGTATACGCCTATTTTCAGATGCATGATTTTAGGGGATATTTTACATATAGTAATTGAATGTATATATATATTAAGGAAAGAGAGAAACATATGATTCTATCGAATTCTATGAAATTACTGCCACACTTCTTGCTGAAATAGCAAGGAATATTAATACAAAGTCATCTGGTGAATCCAATACCAGAGAAGAGACTCGCAGATCAGCAAGAAAAGCCTCCTTGTCAATTGACTTATATCTTCTATATGAAATAACTTAACTGAAACAGATTGTTTCTGTAAAGATACATTAATGTTAACAAGGAAATGATCAGACAGCATGAAATACACCCTTAATCAAATTGTCAAGATCTAAGATGTTACTATGTCTGTGTATTCTTTCTTGGACATGCTGCCTGAGATTGGCAGATCTAAGAATGTCAGCCAGTTGTTTGGTATTTGCATTCCTGTGGCAATTCCAATGTATATTGAAATCACCTAAGATCAACAGATGGCCACTGTTGGTAGCAAGAGAATGAACAAATTCCGAAACTTCCTTGCAGAAATCTGCAGCTTTCAGCCTATTTTTCTTAGTGGGATGTAATCGGTAGATAATAGCTACACGAACACCTATCCCCTCAGTGAGAAAACACAAATGGGTTTCACACTTCAAAGAATCACGGAGAAGAATGCCGACTCCCCTACCTTTCTTGTAAATCCGAGCTGGATGATGGAATACATAGTTAGCTGGAGCCACATCACTAACATCTTTCTGGCCTGAAACATTACCAGTCAGCCAAGTCTCTGTAATGACAAGAGCATCAAGATCCATATCCTTAATAATATCATATATTTAATCAGATTTATTACAGATCAACTGACAATTTATACGATCAATACTTACATTTTGTATAGCTGTTCCATTATATGGTGTTATAGGCAAAGTGATCAAATTACTCGCATCAGGCCCAATCTGCTTTGGATGTTTTCCATTACGCGGGCGCATCGCAAAACAAATGGTATTGCCTCCATAGGGTCGTAAGACAAGCAACTGATATATAGTATAATTAATTATAATTATAGAAATAAAACAAGTGCAAATTTAAAATAAATCATACACAAGCAAAAACTGAGTTCTTATGGGAAACACTAGAGTGAGCGATAATATAGGTCATCAAATGAGTAGTTAAAAGAAAATACTAGAAATACAGAATAACTAAATATAATCAATCTATGTTAATATAAATTAAATCACTATTATATAATATGCAAAATACACCAGTTTCGAGAAATATTCCAGTGTCATTACATCGAGAGATGGTCATACTTCCCGCCTTCAATACAATATACAATATATATATATATATATATATATATATATATATAGAGAGAGAAAGAGAGAGAGAGGGTATATATAAAATCATTTCATCTTCAATTGGTGAACTAATTTGATGAACCATGAAATTTACCTTTCTGTATTTAAGGTAAAATTTATAAAACAAATATCACTAAAAATAAATACTCTTTATACAATTAAGTGTAAATGTAAATTAAGGAGTTATTGGGGGAATAAATCGTACTTCTCAATATATCGGCTCTTACTTGTGTAGAAAAGATGAACCAGAAATAAAATATATATGCAAATATACTCAAATACACACACATGCATAAACACAAACATACAATAACAAAAAATACAACTGAAAATGTATTTAGAATACAATATTTAATATGTTAATCTTGTGAGTACGTTATGACCATTAGGCTAGGTATCTCCTTTCTTGATTGAATTAATAGTATTGTAATTACTATAATGTGAGGTTTGCAAATTAGTAATGGTGAATCTTTATTACATCGTAATATAGTGGAAATAAAAGGTAAGTACCTAAATGAGTATAGACAATTGTCTATTACCTGTTCTGAACTCAGAAGTCATTAATCTTAAAAACCCTAATTTGGCATTCTAATTAAGATAGATCTAGGGACGCTGCGGCAATAGTAATTCATGACAATAAATATAAGCCTTCTCTATATACGGTATAAGAAGCTTGTGGTTAATGAAAATGACCAACATCTAGAAACAATGACATCAGCAGTAGTCCTAAATTCGAACGTTGGAGTAAGCCTTGTGATGCGTCATATAATTACATATACATAATTATATTCTAAACACTGAGTTGGAGTATTTTTATTGCAATGATATAGTTGATATTATTAAGGTTGCTTATGGTTTTGGGGATGTTTTGTGAGTTTTCTTATTGGGTGGTGACCGTACTTTATAAAGAAAAACACCCAGAACGGTTCAACTAATCAACGGATCTGTGAAAATAGAATTAATAGAAAATAGAGAAATACTTTTAGAAAACTAATGTTTGATGCGAAAATATAGTATATACCCGAAAGAAAGTTGTTTCAGTGTTGTGATATGTATATTGAAGTTAATAATATTTGAAAACAAAAGAGTCTGATTTATGTAACACGCTGCTCTCAACACTAGAACAATCTATTCAATTCCTGTATATTCTTTCAACTTTACCAACTTGTAAGAAGCAAGTATGTGTAAAACTTGAATTTTGCTAGTTTTGAACATTTAAAAATAAACATAACAATTTGTAAATAAAGAATTAGCGGTATTTTTGGAATTCGTTCTCATGAAGGGTGTATGTTGGCCTATAAAGTTCCTAAATATATCGATATACAGATTCTCCAGGCGACCAATATCATCTCTTGCATACGGTACCACAGAAAAGATGCCCAAATCAGCAAGAAAAAACATCCTTGAAAATAAACCTTTTTGTATAAATTAATTTGAGCTGAAACATTTCTATAAAAGAAAAGAATAAAATCGCAATGCTCAGAATACACAGGCTCGGAAAACATGGAATGATTAAATACACAGGCACACTCTAGATCAACATATCATCATCACGGGAGCTTATAATATATCATATATGACCATGTTCATATTTCCTTCCTTGAACATGTTACCTGAGATAAGAGTATACTAAAATCAAATAATAGCAATAGGGGACTGCTGTTAGTAGCGAGAGAAAGGAGAAATTTTGAATATTTCTTGCAAGAGGTCTAGAATGTTCAGATCTGGTTTCTTCCTTTAGTGTAATAGCTACAAACTACACGAACACGCCAGCATTTCGATACATAAGTTAATTAAAATGAAAAAATATAAGCAGAAATAATTTAGCAAACAGTACTGGAAATGCTACGAAGTACGTATATTACACTAAGTCGAGTACAAGGAACCATGATAATCAAAGTCACGAGAACAAAAAATCTATTATTTTACCTTTACCTTTTTTGACATTTATGATCCGATCGACTAAAGAAAAGAAACACGGTATATATATATATATATATATATATATGTGTGTGTGTGTGTGTGTGTGTGAGTATGTGTGTGTGAGTATATATGTGTGTGTGTGTGTGTGTGTGTGCGTTGTCGTGTGTATGTGGTGTGTGCCAGTGTGTGTGTGTGTGTGTGTCTTAGGATACATATAAAGAGACAACCGGCACAGAGCATCAACATATCTAAACATCCTTGGAGACCTACGTCCTTAAATCTAAATCTAAATCTAAATACATCTATACATACATTAATCTGAAAATAAAATGGTTCATACCTCCAAATATTGATAGATGTATGCGTATATCAATGTATGAGTCTGGTCTTCTCATCAGCCTGTGATAACCAGCTAATTCGCTTTTGTACGCGACAAATATGTCACGCCCACAGGAAAGCGGCTACATGCAGGCTACGTACAAAAAGCGGAAGCGCGTAAACACATACCGTTTGATACCACAGCTCGCAGCAAACAACACTTGCGGGTGGTTCAATGGTGACTTGCTACATACATATCATAATATGTTGACACCGCAGTTTACATTCAACAGTAATTGTCTGTGGTCCAAAAGAAACCTGTATATAAAACATTTCGACACCTTGGATGCTGACCTCAGCTTTATTCTGGGTTTGAATAACTAAATAAATCCTACCTATATGAACCATGTATATGGATGCACGTCCGATTTGTCTGGTGTCTAAGGTCTTCTCTAACCTATGTGAAAAGTTAGGCCGCTTATATACAGCAGGTTAAAAAACATTACAGTTTGTTGACCATGAGGTAATGTAAACTAACTCAGAGTGGAATCACTGAAGTGATTTAGCTAAAATAAAAAACAAAGTAGCAATACTGCACAACGGATTATTACTGGACCAGAACGAAATATCGCTAATCCTCATACGTTTCCGTTCATCACAAAGTGAACGTTCATTCATGCCTAATTTAGCGTCCCTAAGTATATGCAGTCAGGTGTGGTGGGATCTAAATTAAAGTGCCTATCCATGATCTATTTGACCCATGGTTGAGAACAGCGGATTTCAGGCAGATCTCCGATACTGCGAATGAGACGTCGGGATTATAATAGTTATACATTCAACAATTTTCCTATATCAGTGTAACCTAATTACTCATAATATGGGGAAAAAACTATGTCCGCAGCTTAATACCCATGGTTAAATGTAGGATCCACAAATGACAAATTAAAACATAATGTGCTCAACAAATCTTCATCGTCTTTAGTATGCATGTATGTATGCTTGTGCGCGGACATTTCAGTCAATGGTGAAACTGCAACCACACCAAAACAGGATTCCAAAGCGAAACAGACACATGTGGATGTTTCATTCGTGGAAACAATTTTATCCCTCCTATCTATATGCCATCATCATCATCAGCGAATATAGCGGCCTTTGACTAGACTCTGATATATCTCGATATAGTTTGTCTAATACACACTGACTTCGTGTAGCATTATGATAAGCAAGTAGGCAGATCACTGACATGATGGTCAACCGGACATTGATAGATGACGTAATAGTCCTGTGAAATGCCATCAGAGTTATTACAGTGGCCATCAGTAGTGTTGATTTTCTTTAAGTGAAGCGGAGTCCCTGGGAGGGGGCGGTTGGTTTCAAATGACCACATACCTTGGGCTGGAAATGTTAGACTTAATATGTCTTGTACATGATGTTCCCTCTCTGCACTCATACTTGATCTCCCTCTATGTATGTTTGTTTGTGTGTGTGTGTAAATATATATATATATATATTATATATATATATATATGTGTGTGTGTGTGTGTGTGTGTGTGTTGTCGTGTGTATGAGGTATGTACCAGTGAGTATGTGTGTGTGTGTGTGTGTGTTTGTGTGTGTGTGTGTCTTAGGATACATGTAGAAACTGGTCGGTATTCACCGAGGATTGTTAGACAACACCGTTTTTGTAGGCAATATAAAGAGATGGGTATAGAAGATGAGTTTCATTTCTTGTTAAAATGTCCAAGATATCAAAATCTACGCGTTACATTGATACAGATGTATTATACGACACATGTTAGTATGGCTATCTATTATTATATATATATATATATATATATATATATATATAATTAATGGAGTTGTTATAGGTCGACGTAGAACTTTGTAAACAGGTGTATACTTATAAGTGCTTTATTGTGTAGAATTTAACAAGTATATTTGATCTGTATTATGTATGAACACGTAAATATATTTGTATTGATTGTGATGGCTCCTCGGGCGGTAAACACGGGTCTGTTATTGTTTTGAAGTTCATAGTTTGATGCATGCCATTAGCGGCGGTCGACGTGGTTTGTCTGCTCGTGTTGTGTGGGTGTAGTGATTAAGCGAGGCGTGAGATGACGACAGTGTACTGATTGCACGAATGACTTCAATTTACGCCAGCAAGTCACGACATCAGGAGTATGTTATTGATTTAGTCAGTTATCCTTTGCTACTGTATTTATCCAAATACAAATTTGCAAATGTAGAATGAATGGGTATATACACATCACGATGTTGTAACGTTATACCATAATTAAGGGCGTACAACCTAATAAACGTATACAACAATTGTTTGTGTTTTACCAAAGGTATCCGGCCTGTCAGTCATATGCATACTTATTATTCCAGGCTACAAAGCAATACTCGAAAACGACCTAGAGTGAGCCGGGACATTGAAGAGATACAATCTTCGTGCACTGAATTAAAGAGAAATGTTGACGTTCTTCACTGCGTCAGAGCTTAAGACTCGTCATACTAACTTAAACTGAATTCAATGTCAATACATCAGTAGCCGTAGATCGTCACTATCTGATGATAGACAGTAGACAATAGGACTTTAATGATGGCTGCCAAGTCCTATATTATCATATATTTCGTGTTTTTATACACCGTTTCTTGCTATGGGGAGACTTCAACGTGTCGACGATATACACCTGAAGATGGTAGCCATACATTAACCGTTGATTGTAGCAAGACTACCGAAACATATATTCAGCGACAATATCATTGCTCTGGACTTGAGTATGAAATAACTTTAAGAAATACTAGATTCATATTTCATTATAGTATATATATATATATATATATATATATTGTGTGTGTGTGTGTGTGTGTGTGTGTGTGTGAGTTGGTTGTTTATCGGTTGGTACATGGGTTCGAATAATGCGCTGCAAATCTCCAGTTCATGGGTTCAAACCCGACTGATACCTGTGTTTGTGGGATGTTTGTTTAGAGAGTTACCGATCAACGATGTATTTCTATTGCGACCAATGCCAGGCTAAATAAGCTACTCAATCATTTACTCTTTTTATATACCAATAAAAATTGTCATGTGGGTGTATTTTCTGTTAGCTACTATGCCAGAAGTGGCAGCATGAAACATATATGATTCTATCAAGTATAAATATTCCGGGTGAAGCATGATTATCTTGGGAGAGATTAATAGGAATTACTTCGAACGGCAATTACCGGGTACTCACGGAAGTGGGGATCCAGATCATGAAATAAGTTTGTGCAATGTAAAAGAACTGTTTACGTTGGCTGATGATCTTATTTTAATAGACACATAGAAAATCCCCAAAAGTACTCCGTGGGTTAGATATCATATTGTCGAATCACCGGGACAGTCGGTAAATCGAAGCCTTCATGTACCAGAACGATCCAGATTAGAATAACCCTGTATTGTAGCTGTATTGTAACTGTTGTTCCATTTATCGACCCTGTATTGTAGCTGTACTGTAACTGTTGTTCCATTTATCACCAAACGCCATTCTTCACTGAAGTGACTGGTGCAGTCAGCCAGCGTTAATTCATCGTGGCCACCTTTTGCGCAAACATATATCAGGCCTTTCTGGATCTGATATATCTACCTGGAGACGCTTTCAAGATGCACTACTGAACAAGCTCAACTCGTAGCTTTACACATAAACATAGCACTTACTTTAATTTGTTAGCAATGTTCATCACGTTACCTTTTTACGATCAGAACATTAACGTAATAATTATTGTTGTTCATTACCCATCTATTAGGTGTTGGCGAGATCCGACTTGAAGGAACTCGTACACCTTCTCACGTTAAATATATCCATGAATGGTATACGGGTACTATCGGAAGGAACATTTGATGGTCTTCTAGAGCTGGAGGAATTGGACATGAAGAACAATCCGGTTATTGGGACTGGACTACCGAAAGGTATATTCGATTACCTTCCACGATTACGACGACTACAAATTAGCGGATATATAACAGGCGATTCTAAACTGTCTAGTTACGGAAATCTGCGCAATTTACGAGATATCGTAATTACGCCGGATGCGTTTAAGATGCCAAATGGCTTGGCCAAGCTGGAGAAGATCAAAGTGATATATTTCGCCTTTTGTTCCAATTTTAATAATCTAACGCAATTTATGCTTGAGTCATTTAACAAAACCAATATAGAAGAACTGAACATTTTCATGTGTTCTGTTAAGACAATTGAAAACGGCACATTTAATGGATTTGCTTCACTCATAACTCTGAATTTCGCCAGAAACCGAGATCTCGATGTTAACTATGTGATCGACGCGCTATAATCAAGTAAAGAAGTAACTATTTCAAATCTTATCTTAGATCTTATTGCTTGAAATAGTAGTAAACTAGCATCTCGGGAACATCTTCACTGCAGAAAAGCTTGGCGTCATATAGTCAACCTATCTATTCGGGGAAATGAAATATATTTATTTCCTTTCCACCCTTTTATAAACTGCTTACCAAATTTAAAACGACTATCACTTGGATTTAACCCATTCTCTTATAAAACATTAACAGTTAGTATATTATATAATTAATTTAGACATATCGTGTATGCTGATTTTTCGTATGCGACCTGTACCGATAAAGCACCCTTAAAATATTCCATAGGCTACTGTCAATCGTATAATTGGATCATGCAAAATGAGTTATATTTCACTTTGCCAATGACTACATCCAATGACGGTGGTAAAGTGAAAAACCAAACTAAATATCAACAGTTTGAAGATGATAACTGCACTGGTTTAGGCTTTCCTTCTAATATCAAATTTATTAGATTGGATCACGCAGCTTATACCGTTCATAGTCAACTAAATCAACATTGCATTAAACTGTAGAAAAAACCCTCAAATATTTGGATATATCTTATCTTTACGGAATGAAAGTCAATATTACGTAAAATCCCGTCATATTTGGTTTTCTAAAGCTGGAGATTGCCAAACTTGCAGGGCTTCATCTGTAATACGTGAATTGGGCCACGTTCAAACATACTCCTTCACTACGAATATTAAATTTAGAGAGAAATTCGTTTGGGCTCGGTCCACTGAAGCCATTTCCACAGATTCCGAAGTTGCAAGAACTGATCTTTTCCGCCAATTCTGTCAGCGCATTCCCAAGCAATATGTTCTTCAAACTGACATCATTACGTCGGTTAGTTATCTCCAGAAATCGACTGACCTCGTTCTACATCAATCTTCCAAATGCACTGGAATGCTTGGACATTTCCGGAAATCTGCTTGATTCTCTTGATAACAGCGCGTTGGCGAAGCTTGGCCAAATGCCTTCTTTAGTCCTTCATGTCGACCACAATCACCTACAGTGTGACTGTAATCAGATAGAGTTTGTTTACTGGTATCAAAATACGCGGATACACATAATGAACATCATCATCACGTTGGTTCTCATGCCATTGTCGACACTAATATTGACAGTTTAAAGCTCTCGTGTCGGCTGACTATTAACAAATTAGTGACATCTGGGGTCAGCGTCAGCTTGGCTATTTTCTTCATCTCTGTCGAATTTGTTATCTACAGGTAAGCAAAGCTTTTATTATGTTGAAGGATATATTAAAATCTGATTAATAATCATATACATAATCAACTACATCAACTAATAACAAACGGAATTTGTTACGTTTATCAACAGGAAATCCAACGCTGTATCTTTCTGACCAGATCCACTGGCGAATTATCGATCTGACTATATACTTTAGCACAGCCCTTCCAAAGACACAAAATAATTTCTTAAAATAAACTCTATAGTACTGATTAAAAGGATGGACGTATCTCACTGTAGTTTACAAACTACTGTTTTAATTATCAACGATGTTTGCAAATGATATATAAAAAAACCTGAACAAACATCTTAAATAATAATTCAACAAATGTTTACGAAATAAATAAATAAATAATATTATAAGTCGTTCTAGCATACTTCTTTATTTTGTTATCTTGTTTTAGATTGTAGTAGTAGTAGTAGTTGTTGTTGTTATTGTTGTTTTAAAGAAATATTGCTGTTATACATCCGATAATTTCTTCTACTAGATGTCGTCATCTACTTCGCTGGCGTTGCTGACAATTAGGTGATCGAATACGATCCAGACGAATGGATGATGTGCTACTTCAGGAACCAAATATCACTCACCACACCTATATTAATTATGATACCGAAGATGACATTAGCAATGAATTTGTTGATGGGGTACTTAAATCAGGTGTAAGAACTCGGTTGAAGTTGATTACAAAAGTTGATTGGCTATAAAGTAAGTAGTAATACGTGTTTAGCTCTACATACGCACACATACACACACACAAACACGAACAGACACATACCAACATACACATGAACAGGAAGACACATAAACACGAATACGAACACGAACACATATGAACACGAACACACATACGAATACACACATGAACATTCACACACACAGAAAGACACACACACACACATATATATATATATATATATGCGAACACTCAAACACGGGTACACACACGCTTATGACATGAAAAGAAACCGTGTCCTGGCTTCTCGTTATGTCAGTGAATTTTAGTTGAACGGCTGAAGTGTATGAAATAGATCTCTGGCTCATGTAAAAGGGAAACCAAACATACATCTAATTTATTTATACGTTCCTATCTAACTAACTAAAGGAATGCTGGAAATTGGTGAATTTATTATATAAGCCTAAATGTGTTAGTCTTAGCACTAACATCTCACCATTAATGACCAATCTACCAGATAGCTTGTGGTACACCATTTTGTTTTGAAGGATTTCTATTGATTGATAACTTTGTTTTGTCTTGCAAAGTTGTATCCGCATTAGAATGCCCTCTATATACATCCTACCCATCTTTCGGATTGGTTGGCTCTATGGGTTACAAGATTATCTACAATTCTCTACTGTTTTGTTCTGGTGAGGCTGATATATCCACCTGATACCGCTTAATTAGAGCAATGATTCACATAATATATATATATATATATATATATATATATATATATATATATATATATATATATATATTTATATATATATATATATATATATATATATATATATTATATATATATATATATATATATATGAGTGTGTGTACATCTACATATGCGTGTCTTAGGATAAATATATAGTGGCAGTGGCTCAGATCATCAACATCTAAACATCCTCTGAGACCCATATTCCTCTATATAAATAAATATACCTATAAATACATCAATCTAAATATAAAATGTTCTACGCCTCCACAAATCGGTGCATATATACATAGACCTGTACATGTGTTTAGTATATTCATCAACCTATGGCGCCCAGCTGATATGATTTTCCTACCTGACAAATATGTCACGCCCACAGGAAAGCCGCTATATGCAGACTGTGTACAAAAGTGGAAGCACATAAAACGTACCATTTGACACCACAGCTTGGAGTAAACAACACGTACGTGTGGTTCAGTAGTCAGTTAAGACACACACAAGATAAACACTTTCACACCACAGTTAATATTCAAAAGTAATTGTCTATGGTCCAAAAGAAACCTGTACATAAAGAAATGTTCCACACCTCAGATGTTTTATTCTGGGCAGAGAACGTCTATATACAATTTCTCTATTCTGGGTTTGAATAACTAAACAAATCCTAACCTATATGAACCGTATCGATAAACGTTCGACTGGTCTGCAGTCGCAAATTTGTATCTAATCTGAGTGAAATGGACAAATTATCTATCTCTCTCTCTCTCTCCCCCCCCCTCTATCTCTATCTCTCTCTCTCTCTCTCTCTCTCTCTCTCTCTCTCTCTCTCTCTCTCTATTTTATATATATATATATATATATATATATATATATATATATATATATATTATATATATATTCATATATGCACAAACAATGTTGATATATTACTTCGCTAAAATGAACAAATTAAACATAATTTTCATATTAGTCCAATTGATATGTATGACATAGGTAAATGTACTAATGCACATTTTTCTGTTTCTTTCATAGTTTCTTTATATGTCATAATGTAAGCTAATTTTAATTACATATTTGCATTGAACAAAGCGTTTTGAAGACCAGTAATGGCATTTTATTACTACTATTATTATTATTATTATTATTGTTGTTGTTGTTGTTGTTTATTAAAGATAGTATTCCAATAGATGAGACCGTACGTTGTATAGAGGAGGCTAATGCAGCCGTTTGGATTGGGACTAAATCTTATCTTAACCACCCGATTTGTCGATATGCTGCCACCTTTAGCAGGAATCATCTTGGGCCGAGTAACATCCTTAAATTATATCGTTTTATAGCAGATTCCGTACCGGCCAGTGAATATCTAGACCAGATGGTTGCTGATGGTGATTAGAAAAGCTGATGAAAACTTCTATTGTCACCAGAACAACCATTACTCGATTGTTACTGTGTATTTCAATTGTTTCATATAAATATCCTATATATAATATCCGGAAGAAGTCACGATGCATAGATTATTATATCGTATAATATTATTTTCTAAAACAACATAAGATTGGTGGAAGTTGTTGTAGCTTTGTTCACCTGTCCATTAATATTCGTGTTTTTTCTCTCTATGATTTCTGGACATCCAATCACATTTGTATTTTAAAATCCACTCCACCCCCCAACAAAAATATCTGTTTATATTGGCTTTAATTATCTTAAGCGATGTTTTAATTTTTCCACATGTTTTGAAATTTCTTTGTTTACGTTGTTATCTCAGCTGATTTCCACAAAACATTTTGAACTTTCTCCTCAATTTTAACTGCTACTATTATAGGATATCGAAGATCTTCATGATAATCTTTGTTGAAAAAATGTAAATTCAGACCAGCATGATCACGTAAAACAAACCGTATATTATGTAGATGATGATAATTATGATGATGTTTGATTTATATAGTGTTGTGCTGTCTCTGGCGTGATGTTTGGTATTATTATTATTATTATTATTATTATTATTATCCCTGACTCAGACCTTCTTCAATCCATTACACATCTCAACTCCGACGAGAACATACAATGTTTGTATGTGGTATGGAAATTCGCATCCTATTTTCTTGTTTTTTTGTCATATTCGTGTAAGTCACCAAAAGAAAATGGACGATGTACATTTGTATGTGCGGGCATGTGCCTGAATGTACGTTGTTCGGTGTGGTCAATAGTGTATTGCTTAGATTGACCGGAGATATGACGTGTTGAGCCTGTAATGGTCAGTCAAAACTAGAATATTTTATTGGGAAATATTAAACACTAGAGAATTGTGAAATTTATTGTTTATTTGTATTTTTAAGAAGTATAAAATCGTCCTTTTCTTTTGTCCCTGTTGTATGTGGCCATAAATGATATTGTGATCTGAAATATCGATGTAAATATCACTGTATTTTACAAGTAATTGATTGAAGCTCAAGCTAAATTATGTGGTGAGACTTAGTACATTTTGACAGTTTATACGGACATTAAAGTCCCCTCTCCCCAAGTGTTAAATAACTTATCTTTATGGTCGATATATGACTCAGTGTAGTCGATAGCCAAGCAAATGGATGTGCTTTACATTGGGTGGGTGGTAATAACTAGCGATAAACGTATCCTTGAATATTTGTTGGGAGACGCGTATCCAGATGAGCTCACAATCGCTGTCCAGATTCACTTCTTGTGATGGATAATAGCGCTCAGTGAATTCCCGTGTGAATCAAATATACTGCAAACACATATGAGCTTCAACGTCAGAATTATTATCCATATGGAAATTCAAATAAGTTATTAATACACTAAATGGGATAATGGCTAGCTTAAATGTTACACTTAGCTAAAACCGTCCTGTTTTGGTTGTCTGTGCTGTTGGTGAGCATGTCATGCAAAATATACGTCCTTATATAGTTTGCTCATTGATGGTCGGTGCTCTGCTTTGGTTATTTTCCCACATGACTCATCAAAGGACTTGTTGCTCTCACCTTCTGGCATAGGATCGGGAATATGTCTCAATTTACTAAATATGTCAGCAGGTAGTTTTGGAGCCTTGCAAACTTCACAAGTGGGTAGACCACAATTTTTTATGGAGAACATATAGTGCATTTTACACGACTGTGTGTTTTCTTTTCCACTGGTTTGACTGTCGTATATGTTAGCTGAAGTGAGTCATATACCATGTGTACTTCTGACCAAAACACTTCAATGGCTTATTTGCTACATGGGTTGAAACTCCTGAATGGCTTATGTTTCTGCTTTAGGTTGGAGAAAGCCCTACCGAGCAATGTTTGGGGCTCTCTCATTGAGGCCACGGATGTCTGTAATATTGTTGTATTTTCTGAAGGTTGTTTCAAATCCCCCGAACATTGAGTCCTATTAACCCCCACACTTTTGCAACCCAACATTTAGGAATGACTTTATACATACTGCAGGGCTAGTCCAGCTGTAACCTGGAGGTATGCGAACTGCACATATATAGTCAAGATTCAATAAACAGAGAAATGACTGCCTGTTGAACTGATATAAATGTTATACGGTGATCTGAGCCACCATCTGTGTACAGAAGTAGCACAGACTGGAAAGGTTAGTCAAACACTTTTATCTCTCAGTTCTGTAGCATGTCGTATGGCACAAGATGGTTCAATGGGACTGTTTGGACTCCCATATACACCTGACCACGATAACAGCTTTTAACTATGCCATCAAGCACATCTACCTGGAAATGTATCGAAGTCATTTTGGTGAAGTCATGGTCACATACTTGAAATGTATTACCAAGGCCCACATTAACTTCTTTACCCCATATCAACTGCTGCTACCGAATAACCAAGTTCCCCAACCTGTATGGTATGTTTGCCACCTGAGCAAACGAAAGAACAATGATCTCTGAACTTCACAGCAAATTCCTTCTGATACCTGAACAATGCGGATGCATCATGTGCATCCTCATGGTCATGACGTAGCTATCGAGCCTGAACCATACAACGTATCTTCAGAGTATCTTTGTAGCGCTTTGAGGCAAAGGTGCTACATTTGCGAGGCAAGAAATGGAGTATAAACCACTGTATGGGTGGCATAGGACAATCAATCTCGGTTTCTGATGCTAATACAGCCGCTGATCTATCACCGGTGAGCCTCTGGTATGCTACTCTAAAAACATTGGCTTGTATGTTGTCACTCGACCAAATGATAAAATGAAAAGTCTCAGCATGACCCGAGTGTGATAAATGGGGAGCATTTTCTCTATGGAAGACTTCACTTTGTTGTTTTGGGTGAGGATTTCCTTTTCATCTTCATCAATGGGAATCTTCCATACGAAAGGCATGCTCTTTCCTTTGCAGTGTACGTGAATAAGAATGTCTTACACAGCACAGATAGTTCCTTGATATAGGCGTGTTTCCTCCATGGTTCAGATGGAGCAAAATCATTGATGAATAAATGTCCATACGGTTTGCCTTTTTAAGTGCCTCTTTTTCGCACAAAGGTAGGCTAAATGGGCGCATTCATTTTAGTATTTCATTTTAGTAGTAGGAGTAGTTCAGTTTTTCCACTTTATGCCAAGTCGTTCAAGGCTAGCTTTAGTATGCTCGTCTTAAATAACATTAAAACTTAATAATTTAACCATATAGTTTGTACAGCAGGACATTAGTGCTCTCGACTTTTTAATAAATCTAACTAAATGGGAACAATATAAGCACCCGATTAACAATTATTATTATGACACCTAGGAATGAAATCAAACTATTTTGTTTGTTCTGCTGTACTTTTCTCTCCTGAAAAAAGCCAATGCGTTTAGTATCGATCTTAAAGGGACAGTCCACCCTAAGAAAATAATATTTAAATAGATAATGCTTAGAACAGTAACCAAAAATTGCACAATAAAACTCGCGAAATATACCTGATATTATAGATATAGGGAAATAGTCCAAATTTAGACTCCATTACTCCATTACGGCTGTACCGGAAGCCAGATTCGAATGCTAGAAGAAAACTGAAATGCTCTGATGTCACATGGGCGCTCTCTAGACTGACACGGATTAAAGTTTCTCTTGAGAGTTCATTTCTGGTACATTTTGAATCACCTTGATCTTGTAAGGTTCCTTCTGGCTCAAACTGATATGGTTGTATATCATTCATGACGTAATTTTAACAAGATAATGCAGTTTAGTTCTGGAATAATTCTTTGCTCACACTTGTTTACAAGCTTTTGTACGGGATCTACAGATTTCAGGTCAACCGGATACGCTCAAGAACTTCGGGTCTCTATCTAGCTTCAAAATGGCGGCGCCAACAGGTCATTAAAAGTCGATTAATCAGCACTTTAAACTGGGTTATTTAATATGTGAGTGATCGTAAAAACATGTTGACATTACATTATGTATGATATTTGTGAGTATAGCTCTGAAAATTTGAAATGAAGATGAACTATCCCTTTAAGAGACGCGTGGGGGCCAAGAATCAGTGATTTCACGAATAATCCAGATTTTGATCAGATTACCTCAAGCTTAAAATGAACTAATTGTTATCATTTCCACGGGAGCTACTTCAGTCAATACTTTAACGCCCGACTTCGAAAATGAACAGTGTTTTCTAAACGTTTGAATTCATGCTCCTAATTATCATGAAATCTTGTAATGCGCAAATAGACAATTATGGGCCTGATCCAGTTATCAATGAAGTCTAATCGAACCCCTTCTTACAATATTCAGATGTGTGTTCTTTATTGACATATATGTATTAAGAACACAAACACTGTTTTATTATGGACGATATGAATATTGACTTATTACAATTTGAGACTTATCTTAAGACAAGCGTTTCTTAAAATGATTTTCCACCAACAATTACCAAACCTACAAGAATAACTAGCATATCTGCAACACTAATTTATCATATTTATATGCACAACATAACAACAGCCGGAAAACCAGGAATTCTAATAACAGATATAACTGATCATTTTGGCACATTTTATATTTCACAGGCACAGAAAACCAAACATTTACCAAATTGGTTGAAGACAACGAGAATGTTTTTGGACGCTATTTAAATTTAAAGAATATTTGAAGCATATGGACTTCACAAATGTCTTAGCCACGTTATGCCTAAATGAAGCATATGGTGAATTCATTAAACTGTACAAACATACCTTTGAAACTTGTTTCCATCTTTGCACATGTAAAATTAATAATAAAGCATTAAAAAGAGAGCCATGGGTAACAGTAGGTATTTTCATTTCGTCCAAACCAAAAGCTAAGCTTTTTGTCAGGACAAAATAAACCTACTACTGACAACATTGCAGCATATAAAGAGTATAAGAGCATGTTTAATAGGTTGAAACGATCAACAAAAATCAATTATTTTCAAAACGCCCTTGAGGAAAATAAACAAAATATACGAAAAACGTGGTCTATCCTGAGAAAGGCTATAGCCAAACCCAATAACAAGTTTTCCTTAAACATTACTGAAAAATGTCAGATTGCGGAAGTTTTTAATAATTATGTTTCTAAAATTGGCATTCAGACCAATCAAAAAGTGCACAAATCACATAAATGTTTATTGACCCAGTGGTGTCATCTGACGTTCTTTTAACTACCTATAATTTGAAACCGAAACTAAGCCAGGGTTATGATGGCATCTCTACAAAATTGTTAAAGGAAACTATTTCCAACATTTTGCAACCTATTACTCACATAATAAATATATCGTTTGTTACAGGTATTGTTCCACAGGACGTGAAAATCGCGAAGGTTATTCCTATTTACAAATCCTCTGACCAAAGTCTTCTGCAAAACTACAGACCAGTAAGCTTACCACCAGCCATTTACAAAATATTAGAGAAAATTATTTACAAAAAGTTACTGTCATTTTTGGAAACCATTTTATTCAAGCAGCAATACAGCTTTCACCCCAAGCATTCAACTATACACCCAATCATTCAGCTTCTAAATTATTGTGCCGAATCTAATAATAAGGCAAGACCCGAAATTACTTTGGCTATCTTTTGTGATCTGTCCAAAGCTTTTGACGTCATCAGCAATGAAATACCTTTAAATAAACTAAACACTTATGGAATACGTGGAAATGCTAATAATTAATTTAAAGTTACTTAGCAAAAATAAGTCAATTTGTAGACATTGAAGGTCATAGCTCCAGCCTTCTCAATATACAATGTGGTGTCCCTCAAGGCTCTATTCTCTGTCCTTTATTGTATCTCATTTTTGTCAATGATATACCAAATTCAACAGTCATATTGACCCATTATTAAAAGCTACAAGTATTATGAAAATAACTGATCAATATATATTTTAATCATCATTATTTGTATTTGACTTCATCACAAAATATCTTCCCTACTCATTTGAGCAAATGTTCAGATTAAACAACGACATTACCTACTCGCGAGCAAGATGGCAATCAGATATCTTGTATGAAACCAGTTGCAAAACCCATTTTGCCAATACATTGCCGCTGTATGCCATTCCCAAAATATGGAACAAATGGTTTCATACACTACCTCAGAGCATGTCTCGTTCAAAATTCAAAACGTTACGAAGGCAAATAATTTTAGTTCTTATCAAAGCCAAGTAACATTCAGCAACTCTTTTTGTCCAGATTTGTTTCCTCAAGCTAGTCAGACTTGAGAAAAGTACATCTTGCCACTAATTATTTCCTGCCCTGTTATTTTTATGTTATTTTTCTGTACTTTATTGTGTCTTAGATCCTGTTAAAGCTCTTAAGATATATATGTATGTGTATGTATATATGTGTGTGTGTGTATGTGTATGTATATGTATATATATGTACATATATGTATATGTATGTATGTATGTTTATGTATATGTATGTATATGTGCATATATATATATATATATATATATATATATATATATATATATACTATATTGTTTTCCTTTTTGATGTCTGCGTTGCTGGCTGATGGTGATACAAACACACATAATCTCACTATTATATATTATGGGCCAGTGGGAAGACAACGTCATAGCTACACTGGTCCACCGACATTCCATAGGTGTCTTACATTTAAATTTAGCTTACATATATATTGTCTGTACTGTGGAAGTTGGAAATAAATTTATACAAATACCGTTCATCATGGGACAGGCAGATTATTAGTCAACTTGATTTTTATTTTAGCTAACTTGTCCCTTTATAATAAAAGCCTGTGCGTGTTCATAATTGCTACTGTTATTCGTTTTCTTTTTCCACTAAGAGCTTCCATAAGAATTTCTAGTATCTTTTACTAATACTAAGCATTTTTCAAAGGAGTGGCATAAACGATAGTTGTATGCTAATGTAAGCGTTATCTAGTATATTATTTTATCAGGTAGTGTTGTTTTATTGTTTTAATTTTTACCTGGAATTACGAGTGTGTATTGCCACTATGAGGTATACGGAAATATGCTGAATCAGCAATTATAAATATTCTCTAGACATTAATTATGTTGCGGTCATTACGATGAGAGTAATTGTTTCGATATACATGGCCTTTTAATTGACCACTTACAGCTATTATTATATTGGCTGTCGTTATTCTTATCAGGTGCTTCTCTATTTAGATAATATATATAGAAAATGGCTAAATTACTGATAGAACGTTCAAATGATACACCTCTCTCATTACAACAGGCTCTCATGAGGTTCAGCTTTTTATTGTACCTTTTAATAAAGTATATTACATGCTCTGGCATAGCTATTATCTTGGTATATGTATCCAGGCTGAAGTGAGAAAGTCCATGAGATGTATGTCGATGGAAACATTTCTTAACAACTATGCAGTATGATATGGCAATGATCTTTTATATTTATCGTATAGTAAGAGTTAGCGATTTAACCTCACTAAGGAGAAATAATTGGATTGCAATGTATTATGTCTCAGATATATCACGTGTCCCTTTCCGAATGGCAACCACTAAGACACCAACGCATGCCTATGCTTACGCTCAGACACAAACCAAACACAAATACATCTGGAATTCCCTGTAAACAAACATCAAATTACGCTCTCTTCCGCATATCCATAGGAGCGTATGGAAATAGCTCGTTTAACCGGTCTCAATGCACGTTAATGTATGCATTTAAGAAGATAAGTTGCCAGTGTTGACCATTTAGCAATTTAACCTCACTAAGGATAAATTATTGGATTGTAATTTACTATGTCCCAAGTTCATAGATGCAATATGACACATAACTGAATCATGCGAAGATTACCTAAGAGTTATCATTTGTCCCTTTCCGAATGGCAACCACTAAGACATCAACGTATGCCTATTCTTACGCTTAGGTACAAACCACACATATATTCACCTGGAATTACCTGTAAACAAACATTAAATTACACTCTCTTCCACACATTCCCTAGGGGCGTATGCAAATAACTCGTTTAACCGGTCTCAATGCACGCTGATTGAGACACCGAATCATAAAATAGCACACCAGCATCCCTAGTTCTCCCTTTCTCACCCCTCCATATCTCATTCTTTCTTCTATTGCTCCATCTGAAATTTAGACTAGAATAGTAATACAATAATAAGAAATATAATAATATTAATTTTGATAATAATTTTGATGATGATAATAATAATACTAATAATAATAATATATAATGTCTTTACCATACCCGAAGGCTTAAATACGATATAAAACAGATGACACATATCTTATCATGTTGGTGTTAAACCGTTCTACTGTTCAATGTATAGGTTCACGTTTAATTGGTGCGTACGTGTGTGCGTGTATGTGTATATATTTGTGTGTGCGCGCATTTGTGTCAGCTACGGCTTGTTTGTGTATGTAAAGTGGAATTGCCTGAAACGTAAACGTACACATTGAACAATTAGTCAATCGCAGTCTTTTCCGATATGGAAGTAAAACTTTATAAACAAATAACCACCTCGTTAGGAAACTGCATAATTGAATAGATTCCTGCATAAATGTTAATAGCCAGCTGATCTCTACCAACTGACCATTATGTCGTACGGCTTTGAGACAGTGTACCTATATAACAGAGTCGGTTAGATACTTATTTCAAAGGATAAGTCAGACGCCAAGCTAATCGGATTTGGTGACAGTTATTGGGTGTTTAATGAGATATATACTGATTAGGGTGGTAAGTGTCAGGATTGGTAATCACCATAAAGTACGGACACAGTGCTTGTTAAAAATGCTTCTTCAACCCAAAAAGGCATTATATATAGCTTACAGGTTCGGTTGATAATACATTAATATTTTACAAATAACATTTGAGTAATATTTAGTATTCCTTTCACACACTGGGTTGATAAACAAATTACTAATCACCATACAATAAGGACTGGTTATAGGACATTAAGTAAAATGTCACTCAGCAAATAGAAGTCAGATAATAAATATATCCTTTTGGGGCTAAAGTATAATCATATATTTCTTATAAATACATTTAAAACTTTGCATTTCTAATAATGTAGGGTGTTATATTGTCTGTTAAAAACAATTCTACCTTGGATATTAAAAGGATCATATTAATTTATACGACACCCTAATGTATCTACCAAGCATAAACTGATTTAAAAGTCACAGTTCTAATCATTGGGTGGTTAATATATTCAATGTTGTTGTCTAGTTCTTAAAGTATGCCGACAATAGTACTATTTGCCAATGTTTGGAACTCTCATTGGTTGTAATTGGCGATAGGAGTCCTTACTGATGTTAGCTAATCAACGATCATCAACCTCTGATAATAGTAATACATATATTTATAATCGTTTAATTCAGGTAGAGTAAAAGGCCGTAAAAGCATAATGAACGTCAATTGGTTATACTCTCTTTTTCACTAAGATGAAATATGTTTTCTTATTCCTATTTTAATAATTTTTAAGTCCATTATGTAATCGAAGATATCAATATTACCAATGACACATGCTGTTTCTTGTCCTCCTTTCGCGTTAACACTTCCTGGTGTTTGTCTCCTCAAAGGCTGAGTAATTTAATTAAACAGCAGTTTCTCGAGTGGATGTCACGTTGTCATCGATCTTAAATGTTGACGTGTGATGGGTCATAGGCCATCTTTCTTACTACCGTGAGTAACTCCCGTTTAATCCAGAAAGCTGCTGAAATGACTCAATATTGGAGGTAAACAAATCTACATAAATATAATGAGGTGTTGCAATGACCCGATAAATATGTGATTGGCATACTAATATTTATATTTTCATTGAGTGGTTGGTCATCTCGATATAACAACTAGTTATCCTTTTAACGAGTAAGATTCTTATATAGTAGCAAAACACACACCCATACATACAGTCACGACTCTACACCCAACAGCCCTCATATATATGTATATAAATCACTTCTTTGTTGAACATAAGAATATTGACATATAAAACAATAGTCATGAGTAATAACAAACTACTGATAAATTGTATATTCTTACTATTCAGTATTTTATTATGCTTCTGTTCTAGATTTTGCACGAAACCAATATTTGATTAACTAGATTAAGTAAACGTACTCATAATTGAGAGAGTGAGGGAGATTATTGATAATGACGTATTTCATAGCGCAACCATCTACAACCCTTATGGAAGATATTTGCATTACTTTTTTGCATAACTCAAATATCCCTGAAACCCATCTTCAAATATCAATGGCCAACTAATTGTTCGTTTCATCTAAGTTATGGTTGGAAACCGTATCTTGACTTAAACAAAATTAAACTAATAAAATGACAGCAGTTACAGTCATATTTGGAATCATTGAGATATATAAAAAGTAATAATAATAATAATAATAATAATAATAATAATAATAATAATAATAATATGTCTTTACAAACCCTAAAAGATATTTAAAAGAAAAGTATTATTTAGTTGTGATAGCCCTTTTATATTTACGAAATACGGTACTAATGTATCTAAGAAAAGTATTTTTTACATATGCCTCGAAATTTTCTTTTTGTAAAGGGAAGTATTGCAATTGACTTATGGTTTTAATGAGTCAGTGAAATGAAGTGAAGACATTTTATTCTTTCGTAACTTAAAACTTTCAAGTTTCGTAATCTCCTAAAATGTCTTATTAATGACACTAAGGTGTTCAGAAGGGTTGCTTTTGGGTTTAATAGACGGTTTTCCATTACATTTTTGCATAACATATAAATATTCCTCTAACCCATCGTCACTTAACATCACGATTCAGATATAAATATACAAACATAAATACTCTTTTTCAATGTATCAGGTAGGCTCATAAAACGACAAATATTATTTCTCCTGCAATGAGTCATTTGTTATTTGTTATTGCCTTTCCATGTGATTATTATGTTCCTATCTGTGCTGTCGGAAACAGGACGTGCCACATTAGGATATGTTAAACTCATGCAAAGTAAATATAATAAAAAGGACAAGTATATATCAATGTATTGCAAGTGTGGAGAAATTGCATTCAATTCAAGTCATTGATTCGCTTCTGATGCTTCGAAGCTGACATCTTTGTATTGTATACTTGAGAGAATTTACACCAACAGGGGCTATTTGGCTAAACAAGAAAAAACGATCAATATATGAAGGCGATTGCTTATTGAAGGAGATCGATATGGGGGTATCATGTAGGTAAACATAATTCAGCAAGAATACATAAAGGAAAAAAAAACTTAAAAAAATAACAACGACAACAACGATAACAGCGCTAATTACCAATTTAGTAACAACAAGAACAATATAAACAATAAAACAACAACAACAACAATAAAAGTAATTGTAATAAAGATTATATTAGGTTAGTACTCTTGTATTTATTTGGGACATGTTGGACATTTTCTAAAGTGGAAGGCCAGCTGTGTTAAAATAATCATCTAACGTGAGCTGCTTATTGTGTCCGTAAGAGAAACAAACCCACACCTTAACTCGGTTTATTATAGTGTCGATAAGTAGAAAATGCAAGAAATTAGGGATAGATAGATATATAGATAGATAGATAGATATTTCCATTTCCAAACATATATACAAGTGTCATATATAGATTGATAACAATAGCATATTGATAACAATGATAACAATGCTGGAAATGGGGGGGGGGGGAATATAACAGGTTGTCTTCTAGGGATACTTTGATCTGTTCTTTGTTGCTTATCACATGTGAAGATTTCGTGATAGAAGCATTTGTTATCTGGCGGAAAGTATCAGTGGACCAGCGGAAACATGAATTTATATGGTTGGTCCCCTTAGAATTTATATCAGATTAATTGGCTAAGAAATGCTCCTTCGCCACATATCTATTTTTTGTCTCTCGTTTTATGAGTAGCAATTAAATCACGATAGCTTTTTAATATTTCAATCTTGTTTCGATTAAGGTCTTAGAATTCATGAATACTTTAATGCCAAATAATGCCAACAATCAATACAATATTCATTAGTTGCATAATGTATTCAATGGTTACCGATTGCATCGATTTATACAGAATTTTATCTTTTCATTATATATGATTTTATGTGTGCATGCATTTTGATGTCTATATCACATTTACTTAAGATTCTAGCTAGTTATCTATCCATCTGTTTATCCATCAATCTGGATATCTTATTGTATACACCTACACACTCACTCCACGTACATATAATTATTTACATGTTTATATATTTATCGATCAATCAGTATGTATCTCTATCTATTTATCTTTCTGTCTTTCTATATATCTTTATTTATCTATCTCTCTATCTATATATCTATATGTATATCACCCTATCTATCTATCAATATTTCTTTCTAGTCATAGACAAAACATTGCCCTCTAAGCTATCTAAAACATAACAGAGTGTGTACAAATACACGTCTGCGATATTTGATGCACCTTCAGTATATATTTTCCACACACATGTTATCATCTAAACAGAACTGTCATATATCCCGCCATTAATTAATACAAAATAAGCATCAGATCAATATTCATAATTCAAATTCAATGATTCAGGGAGTAAAATGGATCGCGTAACATTATTATTGCATTTCGAAGCTATGCCTCACCGTCTAGAGAACGTTTATATAAAGAGAAAGTTATATTAAAAATGCAACATGGGTGGACATATTTTCTAGTTGAAGTACTAATCAACAGTTAAATTGTTAATCAATAGTTTTATGAAATATGGTTAAACTATATAGTTTATCAGTTATATGTAGTTTATGAAGGTACAGTTTGCCACAAAAGCGCCGAGCTAGTTAAATATTAAAAGTTGTTACAAAAATAGATCGTTAATCCCTTATGGGAGTTCCCTTGTATATTTGTGATGTAATCATGCTCTCTTTTATTCTAAAAGTTGGAAAGAGTTGCATTGGTGTCCTGGCATTAGCATATATTAATATTTTTAATTTCTTAATACAAATATAACACTCTGCTCTCCCTACTTTGTTTCTGTCGTTTTCATCAAAATGTTTCGTCTATTGTAGTGGTAGATGTCAAGAAATATGATGTTATGACCAGGAAACAGGCTGACAGATAAGAACAAATATATACCCACAATATTGCTTGTGAAAGCTACCCACTATTCCCATGATAAAGGTAAATATAGTATCCCTGATATAAACATGGCACAAAAATCGAAAGTCGATTTGCTTCCACTATCATTGTTATTTGTTCATGCCAACTAAACAATGTTATTGTTTGATATGTGGTACAGTAAGGTTCGTTGCCATCAACATTATTCAGGCATTTATTTATATAATTACTTATCTGGAATAAATTAAACAAATGACAACTTATAAATGTTATATTGATATTTTTCTTTTTCGAAAACTCTCAGGAAGATTCTTATTGCAAAAGTCGTTCGTTGATAGGAATCATGCGTATATGGAATTTAATTTAATGCTTTTTGATATTGCAGTACTAGCCCAGATAAAAATATAAGAAAAATGCACCTAAGCCGACACGGAAAGATTATCATACACAAAAACCACAAATACATACACATAGCCACATGCACACACAAATACACACACACACATATACATAAACGCATATGTAGGTACACACATATACATTCATACACACACACAACACACACACACACACACACACACACACACACACACATGTATGCACATTAACACAAATACATGCAGACGTATATACATAAGCCCATTCATACAAAAAAAACATGCACACAATTCAAACAAACACTCACACACGCACACGCAATGATAGATAGGGATCGTAAAATAGATAACAGAAGCTCACCGAAGTACTGCATTGAAATATTATAATGAGACAATACCGTGTAACTAGTATGAGGAGATATAGCAGGTGTTTCCCAAAACTTATCATTTATCAAAAAGAATATTTACTATTTGAATTCTAGAGGTTAGATGTCATATATAGTTAATCTGAAAATCAGAACTGCTAGGCTGATATTCCATGGCCTGATTCTGTATATAATTAGATGCTGACCAGGTGTTTATCGTCAAATATCTAATTGGCTATCGATCAGACAAGTTTTCATTTTCTATACAAGTTCAAAAGAATACTTTATTTGATCTTTACTTCATACATTTACTATACGATGACAATACTTTACGAGCAAATATAGTGTGTTTTGATGTTGGGGCTGATGATACTATTCCTAAGCTTTATATCTGTCATCACAAAAAAAGGTTATTACCATTATTGTTAGCCATAATATATATATATATATATATATATATATATATATATATATATATATATAGAATTGACAACTAACTACATACAGTTTTATAATTTTGCTTAACGCTTAGTTGTACATTTCAAATTTTCAGCTTATTTGTGTGCATTATATTTCGGTGGTCGTCTTTCTCTCAACTTTTACTTGTATTAACATTAGTTATGCATGTGTGTTTTGTGTTTAAAAGTGATATTTTAGATCTCCATAGACCGGTTAATAATTTTAGTATAACCGATATAACTTAATAAATAAATAAAATAGTGTTAATTGGATACAGTTAAATCTATATTTTGGGTAATATTTCGACAAGCATGTGTTGGTTGTCCATATACATCCGTTAAGTAAAAACATATGTATTAACATATTTGACTGATATCCCATTTTCTAGTTGATTTAAATTTTCAAATTACATTGCGATTTAACTTCAATAATCGTGACTCCTAAATGACCGACATATATTCAATGCAAGACACCATATTCGGGAAGCAGTCAATTTCATTAGAAGTGTCAGGCACCTTCAGGCAAGCTGCACACCTCTTGTTATCGATCATGAAAAGGAAATCACAATTTTATAAAGGAATTTGTTTTGGAAAACATATTTACTATAAGTTGGTGATTCGGCAGGAGTAATAGTGAATCAAGAATATGTTTGACCGTTAAGCAGTCTATCTTTTAAAATATGCTAATGATAAAATATGCGAATGATAAAATATGCTAATGATAAAATATGCTAATGATAAAATATGCTAATGATAAAATATGATAATGATAAAATATGATAATGATAAAATATGATAATGATAAAATATGATAATGATGAAAATCGAAAATGTTTGATAAGACCAGTGTGCTAAACAATAATAACAAAACTATACCACAAAAAAAACATAAATGTAAAATTGAAATTAATAGAGAACAATTCTTAAATATGTTTATGCCTTGCGTTACGCCTAAAATGTAAATTACAACAAGAACATGAAAATAATGTTTGATTAGTAAAAACCTTGGCACAATCTGATCAATCATACAGAAATGACAAAGCCAAATGAATTCCAGTGTATGAATTCTTGAACTTCTATTATCTAAACATAAAACGTATTTATGTTTGCCGAAAGTAGGAAGCCAAAATACAGGTATTTATAACCCAAATGTTGAGTTGCACAAATATGAGTAAACTAATACAAAAACTAGACACTGTCATTTTACCTGGAATGATAATACAAAAGCAGACGATAGTAAGTAATCCGCGATAAATAACAACAAACATTCCCTTATATATTGTGTGTGTCAGTGCAGCTTGTTTATCTCCAATATGGCAGAGAATAAACGGTATTCCTCTTATTTCATTGTTCCTTAGAAGTGTATTCTTATCTATGTGGTTACTAAATAATTTGTAATTATTATATATCAGTTGATTACTATCACATACCGGACATATGACATATACCAGATGATTACCTACTAAGAAAAATATTCTAATTTATCAATCTATATTCTTTATTTGAGATAAGCCTGATACTTCATTTGTATATTGAAAATACTACTAGTATCTCAAATTTCAACTTCTAATAATTAAAATAATTACTGTAGGATGATCTAACGTTAGAATGACTGGCCCTTTCTTCTAATAAAATGTCATCTGTTTTCTGGCATCAGGATATTTTTCGTATATGTCCTAAGGAGTCAATTGTTTCATGTGTGTAGCGGTCAGGATCTCTACCATCAACATTATTCTAATATGGAAAGGTTTGTCAGTCTCCGTCAAGTTTATCACTTTGCTAACTTCCGGTCGAGTTATTTCTGTTTCTCATATTATACCATGGTGTGTCAATTTATCTTTCCACTGTCGTGGTATGGTAAGCTTCAAATTATATGATATTTAATTAAGATTGAAACACTGATATCATGATCAAGTTAATAGCGGGCAAAAACATATTGGGAGAGTGGAATCGGGAATAGAAAGCAAGATAGGGGCAACTCTTATGGTTACACATATTTCGTTTTAAAATGTGACGATATGAAGGTGAAGTACTATGTTACCAATATGATGAGATATGATAGGTGTTTATCCAAGCTTTGTCATTTGTCGCAGACAATAGCTAGAATATGTATTCTGGGTGTTAGGATGTCATATCTAGCTAATCAGTGTCTCAACAGCTTGTCTGGTATCTAGTGGCATGATTCTGTAAATTATCAGATAATATCCAGGTGTTTATCATCACATATAACCTTCACTATGGCTAAGATCACTATTCTTCGTTTGACATGAAAAGTTAAATACAACCTGGTATTGTATAAAAGGAAATGTATGATAACATCATAGTTATTGATGTATATATCAGAGGAGATCCTATTATTCATGCGTTTTAAATGCGTGGTCACCCGGGCATTGACGGCCATCTGAAACGGCATTGAATGTTCCTATGACCATAACAACAATATATATCATTTCATTAAATGATGACTGACGGTTGAATTAAAGTTAATGTCCAACGTTGCACATTCCAACGGCACAAATATATATTATGCCTTACATAATATACAACCGTTGTTTCAGTATTTATATAATTCATACAAATATTTTAATAATAATTACAAAACTTCTATAGCGCCAATATCCTATACTTCATATGTTCTCAGACTATATTTTAATGATGTTTTAAATATAAAGCGCCTTATAGCAATTTAATTTAAATAAACTAATCTTATTATTATTATTATTCTGATTCAGATAAATTTTTATTATTATTATAAATACAAATTACACAAGTACAGTGCTCCCTCACTTATTACCACCCCTATATATTGCCAACCCCGCCCATCGTCAACATATTCTTCAGAACGGATTTCCTACCATGCTAGTTCCCCCCATAAACCACCCCCACTCCCTTGGATACCGCCACATGATCTTAATCTCCAAAGCAATAATTTCCCCCATATATCGCCAAAATATAGGCATTTTACGCGTCGGTTTATCAATCTCAACAACTGCAACACAAACAGAATACTTAATCCTATTTCCGTTATTCTATATGTAATTTAGTCATTATTCGTGTATATCATGTTTGTAATTATTTTTCTTGTTTTTAAATGTAATGTTGCTTCCCAATATGAACAAAAATTAAACTCTGTATTTTCGCCACTTTGTGGAGGCATAAATAAAATAAATAAATATTAAAATAAAAGTAGACCTATAATATAAATTTGACTATTTACTGCCTGCAGCTGTTCAAACCAAGTTGGTGTCAAATGCAGAGATCTGGTAGTATATGTAGGTCAAAACATATGTATATGTGTATATGTGCTGGGATGAGGCTCTTGGTTGATTGCGATTTTAAGATGTGCGTGGTGTTAATTGATTGGTATTTGTGGCATGCAGACAACAGTGCCTTGTTAATATGTTTGTGTGATTGGGTGTAGGGCAATAATCACAGACATAACAATTGCTGATCACAGTGAATTCTAATGGGTTAGGCTAGCCAATTGCTTCAGTGCAGCGTGAGTAGATCTATGGGATAACTTAGTCAATCGTATTTCATGGGATAAGCCAGCCAATTGTTACAGCTTATTTGAAACCAGTGTAAGTGGATTTAGTCAATTGCTCAGTTCATGTATCACCTCACTGTGTGTATAAATAGGCAGCATATTTACAACATTCATCACATCTTAAATTATAATCATGGCAGCAGTATCTCGCAAACGTAAACGCAGAGCTCTGGATATTTATCAAAAGCAGGATATTATCTCATATTATGACAGCAAGCCAAAGACATCACTGAGTCAGCTGTACAAATGTGTCGTCGCAAAAATGCAAAGCAAGAAAGCATCAATAACTTTTTGTCATGATTGTGGATTTGTATCACGTTTATATAATTGTAATTATCATGATATATTGATAACTGTTACATGAATAATTACATCTGATATCACCGCGCAATAGATTTGTACTATGCTAACATCTTATCTGATACAATAGATGCTTAAATTTAAAATATTTGAGGCAAATAAACATGTTGATGACACAATCATTAATATAAGCACAACAACAGGTATTTAAATGCTGTGGCGGAAACCCCCCCCCCTTATTTGCACGGATTATTTCCCCATTGACAACCCCCATATAATCCAACCCCTTTATAATGCCAACTTTTATCAAATCCCCAAGTTGGCATTATATCAGAGCTACTGTATATATATATATATATATATATATATATATATATATATATATATATATATATATATATATATATATATATATATATATATATATTGGGATTTTTATGAATATACTATAAAACAATTTAAGTTTGTTCCTTTTTTAATAAAATGGGATAATTTATTCTATAAATATATCACAACACAAGTATTTAATAATGGATGGTCGTCAGATATTTTTCGGCCCACATGGGATTCCAGACAAAGATGCCCACTCTCACCATATATATTTTAAATGGGTGCATAATTACTAGCTTGTATGCTGAAACAAAAAAGAGTCAATACATGGCATAAATATTGACAATAGATTTTTTCTTGTCATTCAGTATGCTGATGACACCATTATTATCATTAAATATTCGGAACATATTTTGAGAGAAATAATTGAACTTTTTAAGGTATTTGCAAAATTATCAGGACTGAACATTAACTATGAAAAAAGTCAAATCATGCCTCTAGGAAGAATCAAATATAATTACAACAAGATTGTACCTGAATGTAACTTTCAATGGACAGAAGGCCCAATAAATAGCCTTGTCGTAGTAATATGTCAGATAACAGAATACCTCATACAACTAAAGTATACCAAAGCTCTGGAAAAAAGATGGAGGACATATTACACATATGGGGTAGAATATATTTAACACAATATGGGAAAGTCACAATCATAAATTGTTATTTGAATTTGTCTGGAATGCTAAGCCAGATAAAGTCAAAAGAAGTTATATGAAACTTCCCAAGGAAAAAGGGAGAGTAGCGGTTCCTGATATAATGTTAAATGATCAGGCATTAAAAATAGTTTGGGTACAGAGAATAATGAGATCAGAAAATACATGGAATATCATGATTCAGAATAAAATCCCTGTCAATTTGAATCTTTTTTGGAAAATGAACTTTAGCATAGCTCACACCTCTAATATTATTACTAACATGACTAATCTTTTTATTAGAGAAGTGAGAATGGCATGGTCAAAGTATAATTTTTACAACCCTTCCAATATTCAACAAATACATAAACAGATAATATAGTTTAATTCACATGTAAGAATAAACAATAAGCCTATTTACATATCTGAACTCAGTGATAATAACATTGTTTATATTCATCAATTTGTTTTAGCGAAACAGGTGATATATCGAGTCTGAATAGTTTTCAACTCAAATATGGCATAAAATATTTCTGATTTATTATAGTACTGTTTCAGCTATTTCACCGCGGTGGAAATTTGAGATTAAGAAAAATCATACAGTAGTAGATGCATCCATGTTACATGTCTCAGGAATGTTTCGAAACAATCTAAGGGTTCTAGGTTAATCTACAATGTTTTGATAGAAAACTCAAACAGTAACATAACACCTAATGTAAGCCAGAAAAAAGGAATGAATGGTTCCCAGGGGGGTCTTCCACTGGGATAATGGCAAACTAGCTTCAAATGGATGTATAGGTCTCTAAAATGTACCAAAATCTGGATAGTGCAGTTTTAAATCTTGCATTTCATTACAGCAACAAGACAAAAACTGCTCCAGTGGAACATAGTGGAAAGGGATGTTTGCACATTCTGAAATGAACAAATTTAAACACTTCCACATTTATTAGTGGAATGTGAAGTTGTTAAATTATTTTGGATTGATCTCCAACTATGGTTGTATGAGAGAACAGATATACTTTTTGATCTAAATGTACGTGAAATACTTATAGGTTTCCAAGATGAAAAGTTTATTATGTTCAATGCAGTATATTTACTCACCAAAACAATTATATTAAGATGTTCTTATGAAAACAAGTTTCCAAATCTAACTGCTTTCAAAACAAATATTACGAAGTTTTTATTAGTAGAAAAGTCTATTGCAACGTGTAATAGTAAATTTACAGAATTTAAAAATATTTGGAATTGTATTTTGCCCAGTCAATATATATTTGAATGACAATATGCGAGCAAGGATTAGCAGACACATTGATATACTGTTATAATTTTATTAAATATATATTTACATTCTATGTGCAGTTGTATGGTTGTGAATATGAAATAAAAAAAAATAAAAAAATGATAATCTGTATTAAAAAAAGTAATGGCAATAAACTGGTTTCCCTGTTTTGTGGTGACTTGATAGCATATACAAATAAATTACATGGTCTATCTTCATAATCAAATCACTCTTCTTACTTAAAATAAACATTACCCAGTGGCATATACAACTTATTAAAAAAGACTTTGTATGTAGAACTGGTACAGTAGGCTTTTATTAAATAAACATTGTATCATAGTGTATGTTTGTAACAACCAAACATTCTACCTGAGAAATGTCTGAGATATATGGTACTTATTTTGTTATCCGACAGCAAATTATATTTTATTTCATATGTATACAACATTTAAGGAAATAAGAAGGGATATCCCTTCTTATTTCCTTATTCCCTCATATTCCCCCGGCAGCAGAAACATTCCATTAAATGCCGGATGGGGAATGGCTAAAATCGCTGGGTTTTATCATTAAGGTAAAAGACAAAATTAGATGCTGCGATGTTGTGATTTGTGATCATAATGGAAAAATATGTTTCTAGGCATTATTTTCATCCTTGATTATTTATAAATTCCCTGGAACGAACCAAGCCACTTGTGGACGGGAAGACTATTTTATATTACAAGTAGATTATATGTAATGTACAGGGTCGTTACTTCAAAGAGGCTGTGGAATTGGCAATGACGTTATTTAAACATTATCTGTTTCAATCTTTTGTTTATTGTAGCACTTTTGTTAGCTACAGTTAGCCAATAGCGTTTGTATGAGAAAGAAGTAGTGGCTGCTATAGATAGTATTAGAAACATCCGATTATTTCAATTCTGATGTAAAGCATTAACATTCGGACATAATTTTGAGATTATTGAGATTATTACAATATGTCATAATTGGAACTGATTCCAGGTTGAAAAAGAAAATGTTGGAAGCTAACTACTTATTTTAGAGAAATCCAACCTTCCCACCTCTCCTTCAGATGTGTTGTGGTAACTTGCCAAATCATGACGTTATCCTTACAGAATAATTTGTGTTTGGTTAGAGCTCTTAAACAGGCCGCTCCCACTCACTCTCTGTATTTACACAAATTGTGTTGGATATCGGTGTCATTCTTTTCTGAAATTGTGCATGGTTGTGAGTTCCAATATGCTGAAACTAAACCAGGATAAAACTGAACTGATTGTTTTCTCATCAAGGCACCGAGTTAAGAAAACTCAGGAGTTCCATCTAACAGTTGGTGATTATGTTGTTAACGCTGTGCATTCTGTGAGGAACCTAGGGGTGTACCTGGATAGCTCACTTACCATGGACAAACAGGTCAATGCTGTTTCCAGGGCCTGTTATTACCAGATACGCAACATTGGCTGCATCCTCCAGTTCATAACAACAGATGCCTGCAAAACGCTACTCAACTCCTTGGTTACATCCCGCCTTGATTATGGCAAAGCCCTTCTGTATGTCTATACTTGGTACATGTTTAACTACATATTGTATCTGTAAAGCACTTTAGGTTAATTGTAGTCCAATTATATATCGTGCTATATAAAATGCTTTTATAATAATAATAATAAAAAATAATAATAATAATAATAATAATTGCATGTTTTATTTCTGGATCAATTTATTTTCATAGACAATGCACTACAATTACACTTACTATGTTTCAAGAGTTGACTGGTTATAACTATATTTAGTTTTTCAGATAGGAAACTGCTAAGACGTAACGAAATTATTGCATACTTGAATCTATATTTTGAATACTCATTGTATATAGCATGATTAAATCCCAAATCAATGTAACGATTTATTAATGAAATGCTTAGATTAAGTAAAATATCCGCTTCGTTTTATTAATCTAAGTATTTAATATGTATCGTAACACGTGAATTCTTACAACAGAAGTTAAACGTTATATGTTAAAACTTCCTACATAAAGATATCATCTTCTGGTGCTTTAACTGGCACTTCCAACCCCCAATTAGCGATCTTTATCACTTCTGTATATCTAGATTGGGAACAGCTATATTCGAACCAAGAGGTGCCCTATATAACATCTCATTCATCTTTCAATTGTTCATTTGACTTTACCAAAGATTACAATGATTGCAGTCATGCATGTCCAGGTGTTGCATATTTTAATTGAATGTATGTAAATATCAGTGCATTTTATACATATACGAGTGTATGTATATATTGATGTATGTATTTAGATAGGTATATATTTGTGTGTCCAGGTGTGTATGTAAGTATGCACGTGTGAATGGAGTAATTGATGTAGAACTGATGACATCATATATGTACTAGTTGCATGTAACCCGGTCCTTAAATATTGTGAATATGTACTTTACTGAACCAAATTAATACATATTTTTGAATAGCGATTAAACATAGGCAGAATACATCGATATTATAACGAAAATATTAATACGTTTTCCAACTTAAATGAAGAACAGTTAGATAAAGATTAGAAATCAATATGGAATTCTTCCAATAGTACTTTTGCCAAGTATGGCGGAACTGAGAATGAAAACTCCATTCTGCGTCGAAAGGTTCACAATACCGTTCAATAAGATGGTGTGTGTGAGTGTTTATGTGGGTGTGTTTGTGTGTATGTGTATGTGTATGTGTATGTGCGTGTGCATGTGTGTGTGTGTGTGTGTGTGTGTTACACTACTTGTTTAGAATAACAAAGAATATACATTTGCTAAATCATATTTTCAAGGCTTTGATGGAGGCCTATAAGGAACTGGGGCGTAGGTGTGCAACATTTGTGTGAGGCAAAGTTGTGGTTTGATGACTGATATATTTTCCTTGGTAGCGAACGTCATATATATATTACTTCATGACCAACTTCTATGAAACTTATCTTTATCTTTGCGACTTGATATTTTTGCAACCGTTCACAATTACACAAAACCAAGGATTGTAACACAAAGACTATATCTTGATACAGTTATTGTGAATTTAGCATCGATATAATCACTGGCTGAAAATATTCTTTTCACGCTATCCTGTACTTGATAACACTATTCTGGACACTGAATGGCCTAAAATGTTCCAGTGTTTTGCTACATGACATTCATCCATCCCTAACGCTATTCAACATAAAACGTTCTACATCTGAAAATGAATTATACTAACATAAACCGCTGCAGACAATCTGTTAACAAGTCAGTTATTTTTCTTCTCTAGACAACGTCCTAGAACTACGTTTGAAAGTAACAGTGGGATTATTAACGTCTAAACTTAAAGGAATTATATGCTATAAGTTAATTTGAGAAATATAAACGGTGATATATTTCATTTGTGTACATCAGTGCGTCCGTGTTCAAATTTCTCTTGGCTGCAGCATATAATATTAAATTGGGTCTTTTAGACTATTAAATATTTATCTTTGACTTAAGGGATGTTGCTCTTTACTAGAAACTGAAGCTTTGAAAGACGGTATTGTTGATGCCGCTTCTCTTACATATTGCCGTTTCACTTACACATTGCCGATTCTCTTACATATTGCCACTCGTCTGATATATTGCCGCTTCTCGCAGGTGTGACCTAATTGTCACTTACAAAAACCTGTATAGCTCTTCCCCAAACGGACGTAATTATAGCCCAGTCTCATTGCCAGTTCACAACTTTAATCTACCAGCTGCTAAAGTCTTTCAGAAATATATTAGCTTATGTATATATCTAATTTGCTCGTGATAATGGTAATTAAATAAAGCCCATGGTGTACTTACTACCTCCCCAAGAACAGATTGGTAATATTAAATTTGCTATTTGTGTTCGTATTTTATCGAGTTGCGTTGGATGTAAACCTTTATTTAACTAGGGCTAGGTAAATACTTTTACTTGACACTATAAAGACCTATAAAGGTCCCATTATGGGCTCTACTTTACAGAAAAGTATTCCGTATATTTCACATAATTAGATAACTGCTATTCCTTTTACCTGAAATTAAGAAATATTTGGATAATGGAAATCGATAGATAAAAAGGTTGACACCTGACATTTCCTGTTTCATTCAATTAATCACTTTTATTTATCAGTTCTTGATAATAGATAATCATGCAGGTGAGGTAGATAACAGGTAAAAGCGTTTTTAATACATTAAGAACAAATATGTTGTATTCTATTAGGTTTGAATATATCACTAACAAAGGTTACCAATTTGGAAGTCCTAGTTTATGTGTTAATTTGTATCAACGGGTATCTGAGTCAAGGGTTGCGCTAAATGAAATTTAGCGCATTTGTAGGTTGCTCAGTTGACATTGCGCAAATAGTTTACAGCGATAGATAAATTGATATATCTGTTTGCAAAGATATACGCTGTTATATACACATAGCCAATTGCACTGATTGTGTAAACATAAATATTAAGATATAAAATAATTCAGATTGAATATATTATGTGGCACTCATACACGTATTTTTAAGATACAATAATTTATCGAGTGTAATGAATTAATGATAGTACTATATAATAGCTCATTCTGAAGATAAAAGCAAGGGCACCATTTCAATTATTTCAATTTATTCTGGGATTCATAAAGGAATTCGTATACCTATCAAATGATTGATATTCTCCTATCAACCAATCTCAGCCGACATATGCAAAAGACAACCAACATAGACATGATCAAATATTATATCTTATCATCTTAAATAAAGTTGATTATTTAATCAGTGGTGTATCTAAGTCTAACTTGTTATCGGTATTGCTTTATTCCTTTACGGAACCAATATATTTCGTCTAAAGTGATTTAATTCAGACATACTGATCATGTAACAAGGTTATTTTCCTCGTTGATCTCAATAATTCTTTCTTGGTATTGGGTACACTAGATTTTACTGATCCACGTAGATGTCTGTAATAAAAGATTGAGCAACCTTATAGATGAACATTTAATTTGCGGAGTGCCAAGAAGACTACTACTTCTTTAATACACCAAGGATAGATGAACAACATAAAAAGGGATCAAAGCATCCAAGGAGAACCAATATCGTAAAAATACAGACAATAATAAAATCAGAATGTCCTTACACATTTTTATTAACTAAGACAAAGATATGGGCTATTCTTCTATCAACATGGTATTTCAGGAGACATTGAAAATACTTAATCTTTCATTTCCGGAATCTGATTAATACACGTATCAGTAGTATATAGTACATTGCATGCACAATGAGGCATATATGTCATAGAACATATATAAGGCAGTTGCTGAATGGATCATCTAATAGTTTCTAAGCAGTTAACCTTATGCCAAAGAGTTCGCGAAAGAGTGTCAGAATCTTCAGATAAAACCAAACACAAAATTAAAAATTTAATATATATATATATATATATATATATATATATATATATATATATATATATATATATATATATTTATTATTTTATTGTGTATATATATATATATATATATATATATATAAAATTTAATATATATATATATATTTATATATATATATATTATATTAATCATATTATTCTATTATAATATGTATATATATATTATATATATTTATTCAGTCAATCAGTCAGTCATTCAGTCCGTCAATTTCAGTCAGTCAGTCAGTCAGTCAGTTAGCCGTCAACCAGTTAGTCTGTCAGTCAGTCAAGTCAGTCAGTCAGTCAGACAGTTTATCAGTTTGTCAGTCAGTCAGTCAGTATCAATTATGTATTAAACATAGAATTGCCATTAGTATCATTTAAAATAATTTTTAATTTTGAAAATAGTATGTTTTATTATTCTTTCGGGTTGCTGCAAGTGTTCAGAAATCAAACCGGATTAGTTATCATTATAGCATTCCAGGTTATTAGCCTTATATTAAGTAATTACCATCCTTCTTCAAAATATAGAATTTCTAATAAAATAATAGATAAGCTTTTAATAGTAATTGTTCTACAGATCAGTTCATAAAAATTAATATAATAATCGCTAACAAATTAAAATACATGGAAAATGTAATCACATATATGCAGATATTAACAGCCGGGGCTGCAATTGTTAGCCACGTAAGTCATGCTTATGAATAGTCAGTCCTGTCTCGCGGGCCCAGTTGGGTACTGATATCTATCAACATGTGTGCATTTTGATATTAAATTGCTACTTTATGTGTATAACTTCAGCACTCTAATATTGCCATCAGTCAGCACGGCATACACATTCCGCTATAAATTAAATATCGTTCAAAGAGAATCAAATGGTTAGCTGAGGAGAGTCATGAAACCATCACGGTAATAATGGTGTGTGTTTCCATGGAATAATATCAGCAGTGTGCACTATATTGTTAACGATGTAAATACTCATTTAATCACAAATTATTACCTATTTCCATACTGCTAATATCGACAATTTCCGTTAATCGTGTTTTACTCATATACTTTATCACGATAAAGACCTGTTAGATAGAGCAATAATATATTCACTAACCACTATATAGTGCAGTCGTTTTATTTATGAAACCGGAAGGTCGGTTTTGATGTAAACATTTAAATCGTCTTAATATACAATTTATATTTGTCTGTTGTTCTTCTTTCAGTTCGGATGATTGCTTCTAAATTTGAGGGTTTAAGCTTTCGAACGCTATCACAGCTTGTCTTGCACATCGTAAAGTTATCAATGTTATCAAATATGAAGGCACCCGAGTGCTAAGACACACACCCTCACAAACACATAAACAAACCATCATCCAAAGACCCCCAAACAAACAAAACACCCCCCCGCTGACTTGAGGCGAGGGAGTTCGAAAACAAATGTGGTGGAAAAAAAAGTAAAATGAATGCTGGAATAAATTCTTTCTACAATAAGTCAAAATAAAGCCAATATACTGTATGTACAAATGTCGACATATGTGACAGGTGTTTGTCTACATTCGTTCAAATGTTTCAATATTACTAAGGGTTCAATCTAGAGGTCACAATATGGTATATTACTAAACTTGCAGAATAAGCAATCGGTCTGAATTTTCAGTATATTACGGGATCAGGTTTATATGTTAATCATCATTTATCATTTATAATAATTAATATGACTTGATAACATCAGCATCATCCTACGTGTAACGTTCATAATACACGTCTTCGCTGGATATATCAATATCAATAAGAATCTGAAAACTGATTTTAAATGCTCATATTTAATATATGAAAACAACTTATCCAAAACAACTTATATTATTGATAAAAAAGGCTTTTCCACTGATAATTTGGATATATTATTTTTCTGAACTCCTCCGTCGTTATTGGATCAACACTTATTTCAACAAGAACACGGACTAAGATTGCTTTTAGTTATGTATAACTAAATTAAGATTTAATGTTAATCGTTGTAATTGACCAATATAACAACTACCATATATAACTTATGTCTTATTGGTGAATAAATTACAGCCATTTTATCACTACAGTTAACAATAATATTAAAATGTTCATGCTGCAGTTATTATAATAATAGTGTTAAATGACTTCGTTTAATTTTTATATTATTAAAATGGCCTACCTTATTTCGATCATAGAAACCTAAGCGACTACATTATATGTTAATTTTTCCAAAGTCACAATTTAAATACATGTTCTACATGCAAAAACCTTCTTGAAATAAAATAGCGTACGTTAAATATCGCATATACAAATTCATTTTTAAAGGTAACCGCAGAAGATACATTTACAGACACGGAATACCAGACTCAAATAGTACAAATAAATACTGATGCAGCAGAACTCGTTGAATGATGCAGTATATCTATATATCTATATATATATATATATATATATATATATATATATATATATATATATATATATATATATATATATATAATGTTAGACATGTAGACCAGTAAGTTGAATATAATCATATGACTGATAGATAGATCAATCTGTTTGATGAGTTCTACATCTGCTTCAACCAGATCCGAAATAATCATCTATCATAATAAATCATCACCAAAATCTTAATCCAGTATTGGAAAGGTTTTGTAAGATTATTGGCAAATTTGGAGTATTTTCATATATCCTTCAGCAATTGTCACGTTATTAGCAATATGCTAGTTGAGGAGCTATTTCCTGGTTTAAAAAGCGACATATGTTCGAATTAATGCCTATACATCCTGACGAAGAAAGAACCATGTTCTCGACACATAATCCATAATATTCCATATGATCAAAGGGACGTCGTGGAAACGTTCTTTTCCTCTATATTTGTCCATGTAATTTGAGCAATGACTAAATATGCATCACTGTTTATATATATATATATATATATATATATATATATATATATATATATATATATATATATATATATATATATATATAGAGAGAGAGAGAGAGAGAGAGAGAGGAGAGAGAGAGAGGAGAGAGAGAGAAAAAGAGAGAGAGAGATTGCATGTGCTTGTGCATTTGCGTGTGGTGTAAGGGAACCTGTCAATCTATTATTGCATTGGTCAGTATCACTTTAGCTATCACTACTCTCTCACTCTCCTCTCTCTCTCTCTCCTCTATATATCTTTCTCTCTTTCTATTGTGTTCGCTCACTTTCTCTCTCTCTCTCTCTCTCTCTCTCTCTCTCTCTCTTTCTAATGTTTTTGTATATATCTTAAATATCATAGATCGACGTATTATAATATAATATCAAACCTTATTGTAAAACATATTGAATCAACATTGATTCAACAGTGTATCAGAAGCGAGGTAGAATTTAGTAAGCTGTGCTCCTACGGACATCTTTTAACTCTTAAATCACTACTTACATGAAAAATGGTAACTAAAGAGTCCATAAAGCTAGTTTATTGCATAGATAATGGCAGCATCTTACTTTGGTATAAGTCAGCTGCCTGTTCATTACTGGAATGCTAGTTATTGGCATCAGCCATTCTGCTCTCTAGGGTGCAGCATTTTGCATTCACGTAATAATAGATCAAAACGGACGTGTGCTTATAGTGTAGAAAGTTATCTATATTTAATTAATCAAATGGCATTCACTACCTCGCCACATTATGTTTTGAGACCAAAAAAAAACGGGATATTAATAAATTTGAGTCTGGTATTGCGTGTCTGTAAATGTATCTTCTGCGGTTACCTTTAAAAATCAATTGTTTATATACGATATTTAACATAGGCTATTTTATTTCAAGAAGGTGTTTGCATGTAGAACATGTATTTAAATTGTGCCTTTGGAAAAATTAACATATATGTTTAATTTTAGAAAATACGCAAGTGAAATGTGTTGTTTAGCTAATTCGTTATAAAGTCTTTGATTAAAGTAGTGCCCTCTTATCTATCATTCTGACCCGTTAATCCCCTACATACAGTCGTAAAGCCACAGCGGTGTAATAACACATCAATTGTACTGCGAGAGAGAGACTTCCTCGAAATAAAAATGCTGCAATATATAGAGGTAAGCGGGTGCTGTCACGAGGTAATATTCCTTTAATGAAAAGAGAACTTGCATTTACGATGAAGTGGACCAGCGAAGGGGGAGTCAGTATTGTTGCGATAAACTAACTCAATTGCCTCTTTTATTACCATTTCTCTAGAAATGACTGATCTTCGAGTGTAAAGGTCAGAATAAGATGTCACAATGAGATAACATACTAGATTATGTCTAGGGAGGCATAATATCACAGTCGGTGGAGAGAGAGAGAGAGAGAGAGAGAGAGAGAGAGAGAGAGAGAGAGAGAGAGAGAGAGAACGGGAGAGAGAGAGGGACAGAGAGAGCGAAACAGAGAGAGAGAGAGAGAAGAGAGAGAGAAAAAAACAAAGAGAGAGCGGGAGAGAGAGAGGGACAGAGAGAGCGAAACAGAGAGAGAGAGAGAGAAAGAGAGAGCGGAAGAGAGAGAGGCACAAAGAGAGCGAAACACAGAGAGAGAGAGAGAGGGGGAAGGTGCCAGTGTCTCGGCTCAAGTCATATGGTGATTGTTCATCTAGTGTTGCAGCCCCCACTTTGTGGAATAGGTTGCCGGGATACATTAGAAAATGCTTCGATTCGAAAATGTTAAACCTGTTCTAAAACACACCTGTTCAACGTTGCTTTCACTGATAAATAAAAATTGTCTTTTAGATAACTTACATGTTTTTACAAACACATTATTTGCCGTTTTCCACATAAGCAAAGACACAACGTTTTGTGGATTAGCCTATCAGATAACAATTTAATGTATTGGCATAAATGATAGAAAGAAAATATGATTCTATCGAATTCTATGAAATTATTCCAACGCTTTTCCTGAAATAGGAAATAATATGAAATATTTATTCAGTAAACAATTACGTACAAATTCAATCACACACACACACACACACACACACACACACACACACACACACACACACACACAAAAAAAAAACCCCCCCACACACAATTATATATATATATATATATATATATATATATATATATATAAGAAAGTGAGAGATAGAGATATATAGATATATAGATAGTTAGATAGATGAAAAGATATATTGATAGATAGATAAATAGATAGATAGATAGATAGATGGATAGATAGAAAGGGAGACGGGGTGGAGGTTCAGAATGAGAGAGACTGATTGAGTGAGAAAGATTGAGAAAGAGGGTTTGAGTGACAAATATTGAGAGAGAGAGAGAGAGAGAGAGAGAGAGAGAGAGATAATCTTTGAAGAAACCTTAGTAACAAGTAAATGAGAATAATTCAGGTTGGCCACACAGATGTATGGCACAAAATTGAATGATGGCAAGTAATAATTGTGTTACCAGTCACTTTAAAATAATTGACAACAACTAAAGATAAAACGTGTACAGACATACTCCGCCCCGCCTTACTATCATTATTGGTTCCAAAAGCCATAACGTAAACTGCTCTATGACATATACCTAACGTTATGCATTTTTAAGGTAATGTAGGCTTTCCTTCACAACATTACGTTCCTTAATTTATGCTAGGGCATTATTGCAATTGACAGCATTAGAACTTCTAGTCTAGCACTGAAGATACTTTCTTGGAACCCCCCCACACACACACACATATACATACGTACACACACACACACATACACAGACAGAGAGAGAGAGAGAGAGAGAGAGAGAGAGAGAGGAAGTAATTGTTATTTTTATTTGATGCTTTCCGTCTCAATAACAATTTGTGTCGTTAGTCACTCCACTCACAGGTTATCAAGCAATACACAGTTTTAAGCCTAATTACTTTTTCGAAGTTTTGTATTAAACTGCCTTTTATATTTATTTAATAATATAATAATAATAATATTAATATTTTATATAGCGCCTTATTAAATTTGAATTGCTCTAAAGCACTTTACATTTAAACAGTATTAAAACATATTCTTAACTCATGTAACGCAAACACATTTTGACGTTAATAAATTGGTTTATATATATTATAAATAGGCTAATGGGTTTTAAGAATCTTAAGAAATATTTGTATGTTTGCTGTAAATTTAATTTTATATAATACTAGGAAATTATTAATATGGAGATGTCGTATATATTCAATACTTTTTTATATATATATATATATATATATATATATATATATATATATATATATATATGCCGTTGTTTTCATTAGGGAACACAGGCACAGATTAGGAAAAGATATAACCACAATATTCCTTGTGAAAGCTACCGACCATTCCCATCATAAAGGTAAATAGAGTATCCGTGATATAATCATGGAACAATTGGTCATTTATTCTAACAGAAGTCGACTTGCTTCCACCATCATTGTTATTTATTAATACCTACTAAATATTGTTATTGTTTTATTTGTGGTACGGTAAGGCCCGTTACCATTAACACTATTCGGACAATTATTTATATATTTAGTTATCTAAAGAAGAAACAAATGATAATTTATTAGTGCCATGTTGATATTTCTCATTTTCGAAACCTCCGAGGGAGATTGTTATTTCAAGTATCGTTCGTTGATAGGTCCCAAAAATGTTGAATCATGCATTTATGGAATGTAACCTAATGTTCTTGTTATTGCAGTACTGGCACAGGTAAATATATAAGAAATTTACACTTAAGCCAACGTACAAAAATGATTATACACGAAAAGGCTTATACAACCACGGGTACACACACACACAAAGATACACACTTATGCCCTCATACACACACAAACACACACAAACAAACATTTAGGCACAAACATTTAGGCACACACTCACTCACACATACACAAGTAGGCACATACACGCAAAAACATAAAAAGGTATATACAAACGCCCATCCATACACCAACATACACACACAATTCCTACACTCACACACGCACGGATAATAATAGATGTAACTGCTAAAATATATTACAGGAGCTCGCATAAGTACTGCATTCAAATTTTATAATGAGACAATACTGTGTACCTAATATGAAGAGCTATAGTTGGTGCTTATTAAAATTTATCCTTTATTGAAAACAATATCTTCCGTTTCAATTCCAGTGGTCAGAATGTCATATATAGTTAATCTGAAAATTAAAACTGGCTGGCTGGTATTCCGTGGCCTGATTATGTATATAATTAGATGTTATCCAGGTGTTTATCTTCAAATCTCTCCTTGGCTATCGATCAGCCGAGTTTTCATTGTCTATAAAAGTTCAAAAGAATACTTTATTTGATCTTTAGTCCATTTATTTACTGTACGATGACAATACTATACGAGCAAATATAGTGTGTCGTGAGGTTTGTGTTAATTATACTATTCCTAAGCTTTATATCTGTCATCATAAAACAATGATAGCCATTATTTGTAGCCATACTAATAACAATACGCATTATCTCAGTCAATGAAAAACAGTTACTTTAATTAACGCTAGACATGAGAGCGGAACATATCAACATCATATATATATATATATATATATATATATAGCTAGAATTGACAAATAACTGCATAATGCTTTATAAATTGGTTATTGTTTAGTTCTTTATTTGTAAATACTGCTATACTACATTGTAATTTTCAGCTTATCTGTGGGCATTAAATTTCGGTGATCGTCTTTCTTGTTGTAGTTTCACTTGTGTTAATATTAGTTATGCATGTGTGTCTTTGTTTCAAAAGTGATATTTTTATAAACTATAATTGTTTGCTCCTGACAATTCTCCGGTGCTACCCTTTAGCCTTTTAGATTGCTTTATCAACTGCGGGTTATTTTTCGTTATGTTTATTTCCTGTTTTGCTCAGATTTCATACTTGTGGATGCAGACGTAGATCATTTGTTGAAGCAGATGCTGACATTATTAAAAGGGAAATATTTATTTGAAACACAACGCTATATACAGAATCTTCTTAACAAATGGGAAAATTAATAGTATTGACCACGAATCGTTGATCAAGCTTAAATACAACAATGAATCTTTGTGTAATCACCATTTTGTAATATTTGCCTAGACCCGTTAATGATTAAACGATTTTGGTAAATCCATCATATATTAATAATTAAAATAAAATAGTGTTCCCTTAGAGAAATAAATCAATGTTTTAGGCACACTTCCGACAATCATGAGTTATTCATGTACTGTTGTTAACTACAAACAAATGTGTTAGTGTATATTATTGATAACCCATTTCCTAGTTAATTTAAATGTTCAAACTACATTACGATTTAGATTAACACAATAACCACTACAATATTAATTACTGATATATTGAGAAAGGCCAAATCTACCACAGAACTCCGCATTCATTTAACCTTACATTGAACTTTGTTGACTCATTATATTTATGTTTGCCGAAAGTAGGTAAGTCAAAATACAGGTATTTATAACCCAAATGTTGAGTTACACAAATATGAGTAAACAAATTCAAAAATTGGACACCGCCATTTTACCTAGAATGAGAGTAAAAAAGCAGATGATAATAAGTAATCTGAGATTTAAAAAAAACTAAAACTTTAAGCGTTAGGTATATAACTCAGTGGAAAACAAATTAGGACATGGAGGTAACCCAACTATATTTGTTGAAACCTCTTCAGTTATTTTCCTAGATATATTTTCACAATAATAGACAATAAAACTCCCACTTTTAACGCTTCAGAAGTTAGATCCCTTCCTGCAATTTATGATAATATCAATATTACAACTAAAAAGCCATTTACTTTATCTACCATTACTCCAATTATTGCTACTATAAAACTACAATAACTAATACTACAACTACTGTTACTACAACCACAAACACAACAACTACTGCTACATTTACTTCATCGTTATTATTACTACTACTACTAAACGTTCTACTACTACTACAACTACTTCTACTATTACTACTTCTACTACTAGTACTACTTCTACTACTAATGATATTACTACTACTACAACAACGACACTACTACTACTACTACCACTACTACTACTACTACTACTCCCATCACCACCATCACTAGTACTTCTACTACTACCACTACTATTACTACTACTAATAATAATAATAATGCTACTACTTCTACTAGTACCACTACTACTACTACTACTACTTCTACTACTACTAATACTACTACTACTACTACTACTACTACTACTAATAATAATAATAATAATATGTAAATATGTTTATTTGAACAAGTGCCATTTCTAGGATTATTAATTATTAATACCCAATAACATGTTTCATGACCTAACTAATAAAAATATTATTTCTAAATGAAAACAATTTCGAACTTTAAAAAAATACTTCCAGCACCATCTAGTGTGTCATGAGAGAATAAATCTGCAACAGTCATGCAGGAAAAGAAGTAAAAAATATTATTTCTGAGTTTTCAATATGTTTTTGTAATGTATCAGAGGTTGTCAATAACTTCACTAAAAAGTTTATTATTTCTCCAACAACGAATAATAACTTTGTAGAGATGTACTGATGTTATAATGATTTGGAATATTTGTAATAATATGGTTTGAAGGATTTTATTTCGCTTGAAATGGATTCATCTTAGAATTAGTTACAACCTAGATAAGGAAATTACATTGCATATATGTAGATGTGTCAATGTTGGCTTCAGGAATAAAATAAATATAAAACTGTTGGTCTATTTCCTTTAAATGAATTGGTCTTATTTAACAGTCTTTCCAGAGAAAAGGCGTTTCTAAGTAGTAATTTAATAACATTAAGCATTTCAGAATGAATAGAAATAGCTCTCCCATTATCTACGAGATCGAAATATTTAGGCGTCTCAGTCTAGCTTGTTTATCTCCAACGTGACAGACAATAAGCGGTATTCCTCTCATTTCATTGCTGCTTAGATGTGTATTATTAACCATGCGTTTGCTAAATAATTTATAATTATTATATATCATGGCTGGCCGTTTCTTCTAATAAAAGGTGAACTGTTTCAGGCATCAGAATTATTTCGTATATGTACTAGGGGGTCAAATTGTTTCATATGTGGAATGGTAAGGGTCTTTACCATCAAAATTATTCTAACCTGGAAACGTTTGTTTGTCTCCCGTTAAATTTATTAATTCGTTACCTTTCTCATATTAGACCATTGTGTGTAGCAATTTATCTTTCCAATGTCAAAGTATATGTTTTTTAATTAATATTCAAATACTGATATGATGATAAAGTTAGAAGCGAGCAAAAAGAAAACATATTAATAAAGAAGGATTGGGCATAGAAAGCAAAATAGGAGCTCGTCTCAGGGTCAATTTCATTTTATGTTAAAATGTGACGATATGAAGGTGAACTACTATGTAATCAATTCGTTGAGATATGACAGGTGTTTAACTAAACTTTGCCTTTTGTCGCAGATAATACCTAAAATACGTATTCTGGAGGTTAGCATGTCATATCTACTAATCAGAACTGCCTGAACTGTCTAAACTACTAGTCCGGTATTCAGTGTCACGATTCTGTACATTATCAGATAATATCCAGGCTAAAATCCCAATTCTTCGTTTGACAGGAAAAGATAAATACATCATTGTATTGTACAAAAGGATATATACCATAACATCATTGCCATTGATGTATATGTCAGGGGTTATGCTATTAATCATACATTTTAAATGTGTGGTGACCAAGGCATTGACAGCCATCTGATCAGGCATTACTTTTGCCTATAACAATAACAACAATATTAAAGTAAATCTCCAAAGTTGAATATTCCAGCGACAAAAATATATGATATTCGTTACATAGATCATAATATACACCCGTTTTTTCAGTATTTAATGTGTAATTTTCCAATTAATGATAATAATAATATGATAATAATTACAAAACATCTATTGCGGCAATATTCTCAAAAAGAATCGAACTCAGTGGCGCACCTATTTCAGTGGATGGGTAAACTCATAGTCCATATACATAATGTGCTAATCAGGTTTGATATCACAAGTATTATACTTCAGGAATTTTAAATCAGTTCCTCAGTAAAATTATTCAATTTGTGAACTGAATACGCGTATTTTCATGCGAATAAATTGAAGGGAACCCTAAAATGTCAAATATATATGCTTTTTTCTTCAAATATCCATGCATCTAGTGAATTATATTTCACTCTTCTGGTCTAGATAATATTTCTCTATGAACAAACATTATGTCAAATCGGATACATATAGTCGATATTTTAATGTATTTTAAACCGACACAAACTTCTGGCCATACGATGCCTGACTTGACCAATGGACCGTAATCACAGAAACTAATTTTCTAAACAATCTTATTGGTGTGCTATATAGACGTTCATGTTGTGTTTTAGAATGGTTTAGTACATTCTCATTATCAAAATAATTATTATAATACAATTCTCACAAATGCTAATTGGTTTCCTTAGTTGTACCGGCTTGAACAATAATGAAATATTAGAACTAGTTTTGAGTGGCATTATTGTGACTGTTTCAAAACGTGAACGACCTTCCATTCTTGGCAGTGAAAGACAACAACTCGGGCTTTTTGTATCTGCAATAGAAGATAATTTCTTGTATATTAGATGTTGGTTATTATTCAGTAAAGTATGGAACTAAGAGCACCCGATGATTATTGTCTATCACTGTCAATCGCGTGTGGTTATGTGTAACCAATTGAGCGATTTGTGGTATAAAAACCGGCATCTTTTCAATATGGTTGTTCATAAAATTTAAGTTTATTCTCTTAGTTAAGATGCATGGATTTCTGTATCCAACGTTGTATACCGGCCGTCTCTATAATTGTTAATGTTTTACTGGCTGACATATTTTATGTGATGTATTTTGTATACGCCGTTGAATTTTCTTTGTTAATGACACTTGGTTGATATCTGATACACCTAATCTAAATTAAGTTTTATGTTGCAGAACTTTGAAACGAATCCGTTCGAATTAACTTTACCCTTCCTGGAAATGTTACGAAATTATCAGCAACGTTTTTTTACATGTAATACCATTACCAAAGTATGCTTCATTAATATATTATTCTTTCCAAAATGTCATCCTCTAATATTTGCAGTATGGTTGATTTTTGTATTAGTTAAATAGCCTTTGTAAAATCCACTAAATCTGGAATCATACTTCTGTTTAATTGCAGTTTATTTCATGGACTGACTGATTGACCCAGAGGGTGACTGACTGACTAGCTGAATGCATGCAAGATAACAAGTGTCTTATTGACTGAATAACTGATTGAGTATGTGTCGTGTTACTTACTGATAAGCTAAATGGCTATTTATTCACACCATTATTTAAATAACGAATCAGTAAGCCTAACTGTCTGCTATCTAATAGAGAAATGACTTTCATTTAGTCAGATAGTTCGTCAGGCAACCAATGAAGTAAGTGAGTGTAATCAGTAAACAACACATGGAATATCAGATGTTAGTATCTAGGACAGAATTTCAGTTTTACCTGTGTCTATGCGAATTAAGATGATTGTTTCAATTATCTCTGAATGATTCCCTTGGCCAACTTACAGTGCTGAAGTTAAATAAAAGCAGGTAATTGTCCGAATGTTGATTTGCGATAAAGATCTGTACTTGGACCACGTAAGCACTGTTTGTATTCAAAACTAATTGGTGCGACATGTAGCAGCTATAATTTGCTCTACCACTGTTATGCAGATGATACCCAAGTTTATATGCCGATCATGCCAAAAACAACTTGGTCCGACGTTGCAAATAAATTAGTAGCTTGTTTTGCTGATATCAGTACTTGGATGAGTGCAAACATGTTTCAGTTAAACGAGGAAAAGACAGAGCTCATTATCTTTAACCCAAAACATTAGGTTGGGATAAATGAAGAATTACGGCTTCAGGTAGGTAAGAATACTGTTTCTGTAGCATCGTCATTGAAAAACTTCGGAGTATATTTTGATACATCCCTGACCATGGAGAGGCAAGTAAATGCAATATCCAAAGCCTGTTATTACCAAATTCGTAATATTGGTCACATCAGGCGGTATATCACATTTGATGCTTGCAAAACACTGGCATACGCCCTGATAACATATCGGCTAGATTACGACAACGCTCTCTTGTATGGTCTTCTAAGCACACTGATGACACGGCTACAGAAAGTACGTAATTATTCTGCTAGGTTAGTCACTCCCGCTTATAAAAGAGAACATATAACACCAGTCTTGAACTCCCTGATTGGCTTCCGGTTATATATGGGTCGCAGTACAAGATCTGATGTACACTTTTAAGGCACTTCAGTGTACTGCCCCTAAGGACTTAGAGGAACTTGTATTTCCGTATCAGCCGACAAGGTCTCTACGGTCTGAGTCTGGCGCATTCTTAGCCGTACCAACAACACGTTGAGTGACATACGGTAATAGATGTTTCAGAAAAGCCTCTGCGACCTCAATCTTCCATAAACCATCATAAAGTCCAAGATCCTTGATACATTCAAAAAGAAGATATAAACTAATCTTCTTGTTTCAGCTTTTCCTAGCTGAATATATTATGTATTTAACTGGAAAGAACTATGTATTTTTAAAGATGTAAATCTGTTACATCCATAGAATTATTTATTATCAAGCGCCTCAGAGTAACCTTGTTACAGGTTATTTAGAGCGCTATATACATTTTGTATATTATTATTATTATTATTATCATACACTCAAAGATAATATGAAAAACAGCAATTTGTTATATCAATTACGTTTATTCTTCTTTAACGTGATTCTATAAAGGTTAGCTTAAATAACTGATTATGAGCCCGATATGTGTATTTGGTTATTGATACTTTTATCTAGCATTCATGATTTTACACTTACGTTCAGACTTCCCGTGATTGATACACCAAATTCATAAACAAACAAGCACAAATTCATTACAATATATTTCACTTGGTTGATATATTTAAGTACATTTCTATTTCCTTTTCATAACGTTTTATCTAAACTAGAACACATATGCAAACGCTCATTAGCCAAGGCGTAACACAAATAACTAGATCTGATAGATAACAAAACAGTCCAAAGAACCAATTTATTTCAAAATCCACAACTCCCAGTCGGATAATATTCCTTGTGTAAGAAATAGATTGTCAAACAAATGCAGTTTTTCTAGTTAATTCCAATCCTCCCAGCGTTAGAAAGCTTTTGTTAAATCTCAACGGCAATAAGATGGCATGCTTACCCTATAAACCTGAAGAAAAACCTTAATCGGATCAAACACTTGTTTTTAGCTTAATAGAGAAAATACTCTTCATACAAATTGGCAAAACAAGTGTTATAAGAATGAATAAAAGCTGATTTAACAAGGCAAACATATTGTCCACAGTCATCTTCGATTTGTTAATAACTTTGTTTAAATTTAGCATTGTACGTAAGCCGAAATCCACATCATCAACAATGAATATTACCCCCATGAAAAGGGGATAAGGTAACACATAAACTTTATACAAGACCTAAAGTGATGCCGTCAGTGTGATGTTAAGTGATTACTCTCACTTCCTGCGTTGGCAGACTGTCCAACTAATTTACTAGAAGACTACCTTTCATCAGTTAGGTGTGTGGCAGGTAAACTTATTAGGGGATTGTTTCGTCCAATGATTGTGTGAGGTAGTGATCTAATATATATTTACTCATTAAATAGGCCAGGAAGTTAGTCATTTCACTGTCAGCTGGTCAGTCCATCTGTCAGTAAATATGATCATAATTAATTCATTAATTGAATTGATGTGTTAGTCAATGTGTCAGTCAGAAATATGTGGGGATTGTTTTACTTCTAAATATGAGTATCATACAATTAACTTTGCGAATCGAGATAATTTATGTTATTTTAGACAGATCACTTATAGGTTTTCTGTATTTGTCACTTGCTCTGGAAGATAAATATGATAAATATATAAACTAAAGCTAAAAACAAACAAATCACTACACTTTTGGCAATTAGCTAAAAGTAAATTATTCACCATCTAAAAACTCATTATTTCTGATAATTCGATAAATAAATAAAAATAGTTGTAATGTGTATTTCTTAGTCATTTCATTCCAAGAAGCGAAACTGTGAAACCAATAAGAAAATAATAACAAACGAAAACATTAAACAAAAATGCTCACACGCTCTTGTTTTTTTATTACTTTATATCACGAACATTATTTAACGAAAGCATGCTCTCATGCATGAGGCTAGGTATTACGATATAGGTATCACGAAGATAGTAACAGAGAAATTGAGAAAGCCATTTGAGAGTATAGGTTAACTTGGAAGACTGTAGAGTAGAGTAGATTAGTGATGAGTGAGTAAGGAAGAGAGGGAATGATTTAGTGAGTGAGTGAATGAGAATGTTCGTTGGTGAGAAACGTATTGAGATATCAAAGTAAGGGATTAGTTATCTTAGTGAGTAAGTGATTATTTGAGTGAGTGTATAAACTAGTTAGTAAGTGAGTAAATGAGTGCATGATTGAGCAATTGAGTTAGTACACGAATAAATGTGTAAGGGCGTGAATGAGTGAGTACATGTGTCAATAATTGAATAAATGAAAGGGTGAGTGACTGAATCAGCAGTGGTGTAATTGAATGAGTTATTACTGTAATCGAAGACTTTATAAGTGACGGTGAAACTGAATTCGAATGGGATATTGCTTTTGGTGTAATTAGATTCAATTGCCAGTGAGAGTTGTTTATCGTTGACTAGAATAGAAAATAAATAAACAATCCCAAGCACTTGACTCTAATTTGTGCTTTTATCTTAGTCGTTCATCCTTATATAACTCTACATACTTGTTGTGCGCCATTTGTTATCCTGCAAAATTTCCAGGCTGACCATAGAAATATAGTTCTATTGGGAAACGGTAAAGACCTCAGTTCGGCCAGTGAGTTTGGGAACTGTTATTTGTTTTACTTACTGCTATTTGACATTTTGCCATTTAGCCACAATTAGAAATAGTATATATATATATATATATATATATATATATATATATATATATGCAATAAGAAAAGCTTGATTAGAAAGATAGTCTTGAGTATTTCAAGAAATACAAATCCAAAAACAGAAATAGTGGTGAATCTACAATCAATATATTTAAAATTAAACCTAATGACTATCAATGACTATCAATAGATTAATTTAATGCCTAACCTAACCCGATGCAGCATGCTATGTATTATACCTGATTTAATAAGTCCATTGTACTTCCGATTGTTTTCAAAATATTTAAATAAGGTATGCGAATTAATATAGAAAGGCGTCTGCAATATAACCATTTGTGATACAACTTGGTTATTTCCAACATTTAATAGATGAAACATAATCTTTATGAAATTGCTTAATTATAATAATATTGATAATGATATATATATATATATATTGCTTGTTCTTGCTTATTATCACTTGGTAAAAATAAGAAATAGAGAAAGTATCTGAGGTTTAAGTTATACCAATGCATTGTAAATATAACAACTGTGAATAATACACAAAGGCTGGACATACAATATCTTTAACTGAAATTACTTAAACAAATTAAGGATACACATACAAAGTTCTAAATTAATTTATTAATAGACAGTCATTCCTGCAACGTAAAGTTCAACCAAAGTTCAAGCTATATGGACACCAAGATACTGTATATATATATACGTATATATATATATATATATATATATATATATATATATATATATATATATTTGTTTATTTATTTATTTCGGCAATTTACAGCTGAGCTTGGATATTGTATAATTAGGAGCAAAGTAGGGTATGGGTATACAATAGATCACACGTTGTGTGTAATTTACTTGTTGTGGTTATCCTTGTAATAAAATAGCAACTCCTTACCCTACCAGCTGTAGATTGTGTACAGTGAATAGGGTTACAGACAATCTCTCCCTCTGTGTGTATTTACTTGTATGTGTATTATGTGACTAATAATAGGGGTCTAAGTGTGTGCGCTAATGTGCGTATGTAGATTTATGAGATAAAGTTTGCGGATATGTGTAGATGTATGATAAAGCGGTTGTGGTTGTGTGTTTTGTGTTCGTGCGCACGTGAGTTTGCATTTGTGTGTATGTGTGTCTCTGCGTTCATATATATATATATATATATATATATATATATATATATACATATTAGTAGAAAAATCACATTTTATTGGGTCATTTTTAAAGTTTATTTTAGGTCTATGAAGATATGTTTACTTACAATTGTGATTGTGTTCCTCGGCTTCCTTAGCCAAATTCTAGGACGGTCGCTAAACCACCAGACGTCAACATTGAACAAATACACCAGCTTAAGACATATCCTGTAGACTGGAGTTTCAGTAAAATGTGTAGCTGCTAAGCTGGTAATAGTAGACCGTGTTGCATCGAAAGAAATTCTACAAGAGGATTACTTATTGGTAATCGCCATATACTCCATTTACATTATCGACTTATGAACGAATATAATATAGAGATCAAAGGGCTTATACTGTATTACATTATACGTCATATTAAGAGACAACTGATATTTATAATGCTTCCAATGTTACTGACATTACCACCTGCTGTATTAATCAATTATGTTGGCTTCAATTACTGATATCAAAGTTTAATAATTATTGGCTTGGTAGTATTAAGCGTTAATTATATTCGATATGGAGACCCACGATAGTTATATAAATTAGCGCATGGTACTATTGTTAGTATGTTTTCAGAATTACTCGACACCGAAAATCTTGTCAGCGAAATCTACAAACTATAGGTTTAAATGCAGTTTATATCTTATGATTATTAAATGGTTATAATATTACCTAAAGGTGTTATAGTTCTGTTTCTGTGATTCGCTCCTGCGTTGTACATTCTTAATGTGTATGTAATTATCACTATTCAGACATATGACATCAGTGAATATGAATGGTACCATTAATTTAAATGTGCTATGGTATCGTTAGAAGAGAAATAGATAAAGCTAAGAAATGAAGGTTAAACTTTTCACGCTTTTAGCAGTTTCCTTGCTAGAAATCTATTTGTTGATTTCGCTTATTCAGAAAATGAAACGAAAATGAAATAATATTGAGAATATATGTATTCTATATCGAAGACTAATAGCAACTTATTTTTCGCTATTAATTGCGATATTTATCGTCAAACCGATATCCAAGGAGATTCTTCATATTTATGTGACATCAATTGACTGATTTCATTTTAATGCATCATGCTTCTGACCAAATATACTTATCGTTCAGTTACAGTCGACTTGAAGCAGCAATTGGTTTTTTCGCACTAATATAAAGAATAACCGAAGTTCTAATTAAATCATTCATTTTTATTAAAATATAAAATATAGGCTGAGCAATCTGAACATCAGGTAGGTAAACTAGCATATTAATTACTTACCTAATTAATTACTAAAATTGATGATGATTGGTTCACCGATTTGGCTATGTTCTGCATGTTTTCGACTAAGATTATTTCGCTTTTGTATAATTATTTCAACAGAGCAATTATTATTTGCTGGCATCATATTTAATAAAACTAGATGAATAAACGACGGGAGACTCAACACTAGACAAATCCTACAAGTTAATATTTCATAAAACAAATCACATTACACCAGCTCACAATTATTTAGATTCATCTGTCTATGTGGAATGTCTAATATTCCTTATTCAATTGTAAAATATATCATGCCTGAGTTAGTGTTATTTCTTGTGATTGAGACATTTATTTTAATGTTTTGTGTAATTAGCCTGAGACATTATTTGATGAGGAATTCATTTTGGCTAATATATCTTGTATGGATTCAATCAAGTAGTGTAGAGAAAGCTGAATAAATGCAACATAAAATGTAAATTCCCTAATTTCTTATATATTTTTATAATTATTGGTTGTTATTTGAGTACTATTCTAAGTTCTAATTGAATAAACAAGTGTACTGTACATCGCTACGTGAAACAGGAACACTTTATTGAAAAGCAATATATTGAATTTTATGTACAATGTATATACAAAACGTGAATTAACTGTTCAGTTGAATGTAAATGTGTATCCTAGTCTGTTCATTTTTGCAGCTCAATAAAATCTGTTTAGACTATCCTTTGACCATTGTAGAATCAAATCAAGCCGGATCTGAATTCTTTTCAAATAGTTCGGCAACGTTTATTGAGTGAAAAGCGGTTATATTTGTTGGTATGGTTTATATATCAAAAACATTACCTGGATTAGTATTCTAGATTATTTAAATCAACATATTATCATAATCATGTTTTCCAGACGGGCAACAACTACCAGCACATCAGCAAGCCGGAAAGTATTCATTGTTGCAATAGAATCCATCATCGTGATATTCATATTAAGTAAATACTACATATTTCCTTTAAATTGTAAATCTTTAATCAATATTACCAGACAATTTATTCTCCCGTTATCCCAAATACGATTATAGGTAGTATATATATAGTTAATCCGTGTACTACTTTCGCGGGATTTCCAGAGGTTAATCGCTAATAAGAGACATTTGCATCAGGTACAGTTGTCTTTATTTTTGTACAAACACACTTTACCTTTTGCCATCATCTTCAATTTCTTAAATAACAAGCATCTGTACGAAGTGCAATATTAAAAATATTACTAATGCACTCTGAAACCTTCCAAACCCACATTTTTGCTTAACCTGGTACCCTCCTGAACACCGTAGTGTCATTATTAAGACATGTTAGAAGATAAACGGAGCTTGAAAGTTTTAAGTTACGAAATAATAAAACGTCTTCACTTCATTTCAGTGACTCATTAAAACCAAAAATCAATAACAATACTTCCCTTTACAAAAAAAAATGTCGAGGCATATATAAACAATACTTTTCTTAGATACATTAGTCCCGTATTTCGTAAATATAAAAAGGGCAATGACAACTAAATAATAATAATCTTTTAAAAGTCTTATAGGGTTTGTAAAGACATATTATTTGGGGAATTATAATATTACATATTATTTGTACAAGGCCTTTGAATGGCTCCTGCTAGCAAGGGTGCTTTATTAAATACCCATTATTATTATTAGTAGTATAGTATTAGTATTATATAGTATTATTATTATTAATTATTATTATATCATCATCATCATCATCATCATCATCATCATCATTATTATTATTATTATTATTATTATTATTAATTACTTGTAACTTTTATACATCTCAATGATTCCAAATATGACTGTAACTACTGTCATTATAATAGTTTAATTTTGTTTAAATCTAGATACGGTTTCCATCCATAACTTAGATGAAAAGAACAATTGTTTTCCCATTGATTAATTATACTATTTCCCAATGAATCTATTTTGTTATGTGATACTCATTTGGGAAGCTCTTGTCAGTTTTATATCAGATGAGTGCCTAATGCCGAAGATGAACACATCACTCACCTAATTATTTCATTATTGTGCAAGACATGAAATCTCCAATACTGGAATTAATTAGACGGCACATTTGTAGAGTATCATGATAACATAATTCGATATATTATTGTTTAATTAACAGGAAGTTCATTGACAGCGAAATTCCGATTATTGTGTTTGAATATGTTTTATATTAGGCTATTTCCTCTATCGACCTAAAGCTAGTAAATAATTTACACTAAGTGTTACCATTCTGGTTTACGCCTGTGTTGGTTTAAATGTTACTAAGTCTAAACCCCACAAATGTCAGCATCTAAGCATCAGAAGCGAATCAGTGATTTGGAATTGAATGCTATTTCTCCCAATTCACTGAAATATATATGTCTTTTTTTACTTTTTACGTTGCATAAGCATAAGCTTATCGTGCCCTAATGTGGGTCCATACTGTTTTCGACCGACACTTTTAATCACACGGGAAGGCACTAATAAATTATAAATGATTCATTAGATAAATAATATTTCTCGTATAATGAGCCTATGTCATACAGGTGGGTGTTGGTTGAAACAGATTATTTATATTTGTATATTTATATTTGAATATTGATGTTATGTGAAGATGGGTTAGAGGAATATTTATAAGTTATGCAAAAAAACGAATGCAATATTTTCCATAAGGGTTGTAGACAGTTGCGTTA
>JAODUP010000675.1:85000-142500 GCA_025642065.1 Paralvinella palmiformis | reverse complement strand
ACCATTGCCATATCATACTGCATAGTTGTTATGAAATGTTTCCATCGACATACTGGATAAATATACCAAGATAATAGCTATGCCAGAGCATGTAATGTACTTTATTAAAAGGTACAATGAAAAGCTGAACCTCATGAGAGCCTATTATTTGAACGTTCTATCAGTAACAACAGCCAATATAATAATAGTGGTCCATTAAAAGGCCATGTATAGCGATATAATTACTCAGCAGCATCATTACTGTCTAAAAATATTTATAATTGCTGATGCAGCATATTTGCGGAGACCTCATAGTAGCAATACACACCCGTAACTCCAGGTGAAAGTTAAAACAATAAAGAAACAATACCTGATAACATAATACACTAGATAACGTGTACCGTAGCATAAAACTGTCGTTCATGACACGCCTTTAAAAAATGCTTACTATTAGTAAAGGTTGGTCGACAAGCGAAGGTATATCACGTAACGAACATTCTTATTGAAGCTTTTAGTGGAAATAGAAAACGAATAACGAAACAGGAGCCAATATTTCAATAGTTTTCAAATATAAAATGTGTTAGAGTTTTTAATGATCCATTTCTTCATATGACTATTGTATGTGTTACACGTCCAGAATATCATGTACTAAGACTATAGTATTATTTATACTAACCTTTACCTACCAGCTATCTTAGCTATTCGAGATAACGTTTGGTCACTTGGAATGTTCATCCTATAGTAATCAATTAATATATCAATAATCAGTGAATAGAATTACAAATTTGAATTGTTTCAATCAGTTTTGAAATACTTCATAGTTGTCCCTTTGCATACTACATCAGTGTTATATCAGTTAACCTGAGACTTTAACCGCTTTCTGAAATAATTAGTCCTCCGGTAATAATCCTAGCATAAGTGATAACTTGTATGCTCTTACCCCTTCAGTATTTGCAAGTACAATTTCTAATGTATTAAATTACCAAGATTGTTTAGCATATAGTTAAACAAGGTGTTAAGCTTAAAATAATACTTTAGGTCTTCTCTTCTTATATTATAAAATATTTCCTAAATTCGATCGCTCACGCGGTGCCTTACTATTGTCTTGCCTTAAATCCGGAGAAAAGCCTCTCAAGTATTACGGCTTATTGAAACAAAGGTTTATTATTATTATTATCAGTATTAGTAGTAGGTGTAGTAGCCGAAATAGTTGTTATAGAAGTAGTAGTATCAGTAGTTGTTATTGATGTCGTTGCTGTTTTATTGTTGTATTAGTAGTTATCGCAGCAGTTGTAGAAGAAATGAAACTATTAGTAGAAGTGGCAGAAGTATTAGTAATGGAAATAGTACTAGTAATAGTAGTAGTAGTAGTGGTGGTGATGGTGGTGGTTTTAGTAGCAGTAGTATATTCAATTGATGTTATTGCTGGTGTACGGAAAGAGAGAATTAATGATATTAACTTTCTGATAAACCACAATATCATGAAGTAAATTCCTACGAAAGCAAGTATGATAGTGATGTTCATTTTACATAGATGTGCGAAACCTCATACAACGTATAAACTATTTAAGGAAAATGTGGTTGGTATTAATGTAATGACAAATATCCTTCAAGCCATCTGTCCAAATGCCTATACGCATTTCTGTATACATATACACACACAGACAAATATACCACATCCGCACAGACGGACTGTCATACTATACATATACAACATATACATATTCATTCACATACACACACACATACACACACATTCAATTAAAGCATGTGCATAGTTAAAATATATTAGTCCGTTCTTGACAAAGGTAATGCTGACGGTATCATCGGAATGGTTATGCATATTTATTTATTTTAAACATGCAGAGCGAGGAGACATAAGATTTGTGGTGAATTATTTGGGATGGTGTGGATACTGCTGACCATTTATTCGTATTCTTTTAGCCTATGGATGTCATACAGTATTTCCATAATATGAATATGCTGATCTCAGATATTTTATTATTTATTATTGTAGGTATTATACTTGCATATTGATGCAACAACAAGCATATTCGGGATTTGGGTTTCAAATAAATTGACATTGCAAATTCAGAGTATCGAAATTTGTTTGATTAACGGAATTAAGACCATCGATTTAGAGGCAGTTGTAATAAGTCTTTTCTGGTGTTATGATGATAAATATTAATTATTCTCATGCAAACTATCCATAGAAATTGCCTATTGTCATATTAAATTAAAGACAATAAGCTTGTCAATATATAATGAAAAAAAATATATCTTGTATGTAGAGCGTAAGCAATCATTACTTGCAAATAGGATTGAAAAGTGTTTAACGGGTCAAGTACATTTATAAGAAATTAAATACTATCCATTCATCAACTAGGATGACACTTAGAATAAAGTTAATTTCTTGCATGTTCCTACCATTCACGTTTAATAGCAATTATCCTATTGCGTTCAGTAATCATATAATGCACATTGGTGACCCCATAAGTCCTTTACTTTAAATAAAATAGCCCAGTTAACGTATCGCCTTTATGCGTAGTGTAGACGGTTCACGTTAATATTTACTAGTGTAACACAACACCATCAGAATATATTTTCATGATAACTATATATATATATATATATATATATATATATATATATATATATATATATATATATATATTTCATATCTAGTTGTAAAGACATCGACAAAACACATATCTGACGAGAGTAATCAATACTAAGACTAACAATAGAAGGTTGTCATCCCTTATCAAGGAATCATTATAGCATATCAATAGTTCTACAAGGATTCTTCAAGTAACACCCTTGACGTGATAAATATATAATTTCCATATTCATCTTTCTGAGGTCAGTAATACGATTCCAGTATATAAAAAATAAACACAATATCCTTTTTTTCCCTTTATATATAGAAGCTTTGTATCTATTGCCGGAGATAACGTGTCCGCAAGAATGTTAAAAATAAACTAAATTGGCAATGTAAATTTGTTTGAAGGAATTAGAACCCATTAAAATTGCAATTAACTCATCGAAGTCATTCCATATAATTTCAACGTTCACATGTTAAAGATCTAACATATATAAAGAAGAATATGATGTAACTGTCACTGATTTCTAACAAATTATGTTTAGTTTTTTTGATAGATTCAACATGTTTATAATAATACCCAATTAATACACAACAAGGAGATAATTCAAATGATTAAATTCCTAAAATAACTAACTGAAAATATATGGCGTATTTAGATTATCATTTACGTAAAAGAGAAACATTCCACGATTTATTCACTTGTTTCATTAGCAAGACAATTAACTGATTTAATTAGCTTGTAATAAATAAACAAAGAAGGCAAATAAGAACAGAACAAAATGATCAAATAATCGACCAAACAAGTGAATGACGAAAATAATATAAGAAGGTGATTAAACAAATATACACATATACAGAAATACAAGATTAAAATTAACAAAGGTAAAAGATGCCCATGTATATTTTCTTTTGTTTTCTCAAAGTTTTAATTAACTTATTGCATGAATTTTTGCATTATTTTCAGTCGCTTGATTAATAAAGCTGAACATCTTAAGATTTCCATTATAACCTAAAACATTATTGAACAATTGTGTAGAATATATGTATGAGTAATGCAAATAACATGTAAAATAGATGTGCACGTATTCAAAACCTGTTTTATATAGGTAAGTAATCTTGTGTAATAACAGCTTTAATACAATGTATTTACGTACGCGTTACCTATAATAGATACACATTTATGATAATTTGTAAGTGGTTTATACACATGCTTTTTATTACAATCATCAGGAGGCGAACGTGAATTATTACAGGAAACGAATAAAACTCCAATTGCAGTCCAATATCAAATATAATGAATGGCTTTCTTTGAAAACAAAGCACTCAGTTTTGATTATAATCCCAGCCATACATTCGTTTTTTGTTACTTCTCATAAAATAGCCCTTCTCTGAAACTAGCATACGTGTTTGCCAAACTATTTAATCTGAAAGAACCTCTCATCACTTATAGCATCAGTCAGTTACTTATAATATAAAAATGTATTGCTTGCTATTATGTTATTCAAGCCCAATGAAATACTGACTATCTTTACAACCAATAAATTAATTCACTAAAGTTGAGTACAGATGTAATGAAAGCAAACAAAATGGTTTGTTCAAGATATATTGTACGTATACTCTTACTTTCTCGATAGACCTTCAAGTATCAATCAAGGCCAACACTCGTAATGGAAGAACTAGCAAACTATTTATATTTCTTCAACAAAGTCAACAGCGAGAAAGGGGCGGAGTGAGAGAGAAAGCTGGGGGAGAGAGAGGGAAAGAGAATATGTAAGTGTTTCTAAGTACTCTATCTGTCTCCTTATGTGTGTTTGCTAATAACTGTCGATGAATGGTATTTCGATATATATATATATATATATATATATATATATATGCGATTTTTATTTTGCTTAGCTTCTTATGTTTTAAGCAGAGAATCATAATGATTCTGACAATATAAAGAAACAGTTGCCATCCCCATGACAATGTACTATGATAGTCCTTCAAACCTCTACGAAGTCCACATATTTGGCTTTCTTTAACAATGAGATCTTTCTTCTAGTCGATAAATAATACTATCCTTGTCTGAACATTGTAAACGAAATAGATTAGACAAATTGCAAAAGTCTGCCAACAGTGATGCAGGAAGAGTAATTGAACATTATCTCGTTTTATAATTATGTAGTGAATTAAATGATTTTGAAAACAAGAGTTTTAGTTGAAACAAAATATACATGTGGTACAACTAGAATATTATGCATTAAGGATCAATAACTGATTAGGTAAATGTGTCAACAAACCTAAGCCATGTGAATTATCTATATGTATGCCATGCGATCTTGAACGATTTTATGAGAATGATTTCCCCGTATTTACATAAATTCCGATCTAAGTATTATTATTCATAAAGGCCTATACGTGATTTATAAACCTCTTCAATTAGCTGGAGTTGTTAATATTAAATAAGCAGCGACTAGACTAATCAGCTTTAATTTAAGAAGATGATAGCAGTGGATATAATTGCAGGCCAACCTTAATTATGTACCTCTGTCTCTCTATCTATCTATCTATCTATCTATCTATTTATCTATATATATATATATATATATATATATATATATATATATATATATATATATATATATATATATATTATATATCTATCTATCTATCTATCTATCTATCTATCTATCTATATATATTATAAATATATATTTTCTATTATTATCTATATATATAATATATATATATATATATATATATATATATATATATATTGTGTATGTATATTATGTGTGTGTGTGTGTGTTCGTGTGTGGTTATGTATGTGTGTGCGTGTGTGTATGTGTGTGTGTGTGTAGGTATGTGTGTAGGTGTGTGTGTTCGTGTGTGTATGTGTATGTGTAGTTGTGTGGAAGGGTGTGCGCATGTGCAAGGATGTGTGTTCGAGTTTGTGTGCTGCCTTTATAAAAAGAACATATAATTATTATTTTTAAATTGCAAAATGCCTGTAATCCAGGAACATGGTGTGAATCAAGCTTGCTTGTGATTATTTACAAATACAAGCTAAATTATTCCTGTTTAAGGAAAGAGTTTACTGTTAGGTCAAGTTGGACAACCTTTAGTCAAAATGTACGCATTATATATCAATTGCTACCTCACCTGGTTATTGGTAAATGTTATTATGGGTCTATGTATAGATGATTACCTACAACAATTAAACATCTCTGCAATTTGTTTGATCAGCTGATAGTTACTTCAGGGCATGGGATGGGCATTGTTTGAATAATAGTACGTCACCACTGAAAACAGACACTAACATATCACCTACAGCATAGGCTATAGTTTAACTAAAACATGTTGGTCAAGACCTGTCAAATACCAGAACGTGTTTCAATGAAAGAATGGCATTTTAATTAAATTATAATCTTGACATTTCTAGTTATATTAGAGACTTTTAAACGGATATGGTAGGACAAAAAGCAGGATAAAAGACAGCTAACACTTAAAATATTTATATGCTAACTATGATTTAGGCTACTTTCTTTAGACAATTATAAATATCGATACTGTTATTATCAATCAACACAGGTAACCCTCATAGTGACAAAAACACTAATGAAGCTTACATCAATTAGTACTTATTATAGAGTATTAATTTTCCCATATTTGTTTAACTAGACAAAAGCACTAGAACTCCTAACTACGGAAAGATAAGAGCTATATATATTCAGACATCTAATGGCTGGTAACTGACACGAATTCATCACGATAACTAAGGTATTACAATGATGTTCTAGTGATTGTCATTTAAAAGTTTGGTATTTCCTTACCAGGTAGTATGAATGAAACGTTTGTCCTCATGGGTGCGATTATCGACCTATAGTTATAGTTATGCTGAGCAGAGGTCGAATTCCGGCCGTGGCATTATAGAAGGGGGAGTTTTTCATCCAACCAGGCAACAAGCAAGGTTTGCTTTACCAAATATGTCACATATTGTAAATTCTAAATTTATTTAGAATTAGGTCTTGTGGTGAAGCCACAAATTACAGACCATATGCGTCTCCTTCATTTGAGGTCACCAGCCACATAAAATAACTGCCCTTTTGGCTTTTATATACGGCACCATATAACCTTGTTCTTCAAGCAAAAATAGTAGAAGGCTAAAGAGGTTTAGAGTTAAGACGTTGTCGGTTGGGCGAGGTGTACAGGGAGACTATTATTTTCTTTAATGTAAAAATATAGTTAGTTTTTTGTATCTTTGATTACTATCTTTTGCAAAATTTACCGTGTGACATAATGATCTCCCTCTCCCCCCCTCCCCTCTCTCTCTCTCTCTCTCTCTCTCTCTTTCAGAAAATGAATTTTGGTTATTTGAATCGGGATCCAATTTTGGCTCATGTCTCATCCGCTCCGTCCTCCTCTTGTACTTCAGACTGTCTTGTCTCCATTGTGAAATTAATTAATTTAGGTTTTGAGTGGTCAAATGGAACACTTCACTAGCTATACTGGTCCATCAGTTAGCTCTGTACCAAAACTATTTCTAAATTATACTTTATTGTATCACTTGAATTACGTGTTTTGTATCAATTGAATACAATCTAGCCTTTCTCCATCTCTCTATCTGTCGAGCTATATATCTCTGACCTCCCCCTCTCTCTTCTCTCTCTCTCTTCCTCTCTCACTGTGTGATTTGGTGTACGTACGTCTGTTTATGCACGTATGCCTTAGTATATATATATATATATATATATATATATATATATATATATATATATATATATATATGTGTGTGTGTGTGTGTGTGTGTGTGTGTGTTGTGTGTGTTGTGTGTGTGTGTGTATGTGTGTGTGTGTGTGTGTGTGTGTGTGTGTGTGTGTGTGTGTGTGTGTGTGTGTGTGTGTGTGTGTGTGTGTGTGTGTGTGAGTATGTATGTGTGATACTCTTCAGAAAGAGAAGAAGGATAACTCTTAGGTAATTGATATAACAAACCTTTTCATGTCAGATGATGTCTAACTTGAGATATATTGAATTACAATATAACAGCCTTTCTCTTCAGCGAGCTAAGTCGACTGATTGGTCAAACTTGACAACCTTTAGTCCTAAATTCACATATTAACTGGTCAGTCACGTTGTTATCTGATGTTCGTTAATTTCTTGGAAAGGTTACAGCCATTTCCCCGTTACTGCTTAACAATCTTAAAAGATTATTATTATATCCAAGTGAGTAGATATGTAAGGAAATGTATTTTTGGAGAAATACATCACCATTATATAGTGTAGTAAATGGTTGTATTAAAACATGCAGCAAATGAGTCGAAAAACACGAGAGTCTAGTTTAACGAAAGCCTTTCTTCATTTTTGAGTTTTCGGTTTATATCCCCAACTAGAAACAATTTATATTTTTCTAATAGCACGTAGCTCACGCATAGGAACCTTACATTGATAGCATGACCATCCTCATTCTGAATTATTCTCTCTGGAATAAGAGTGGCATCATTAAAGTCGGAATCTTATTTATATCTGCTGATTAAGCAAATTCGTGTAGACCTTAGAGTAGCAAAAACAGTCGAGACTTTTGGGAATTATAAACGAATACACGAATCGATAACTGCTAACATGAGACACAAGAAGACGATACTACGGCTAAACAAGGTAGTATAAGTGTTGTCTTTGGAAAAAGATTAGAAGTAAGCACAATGCTTTAATTCATTTGCATTAGTATAACATTGCTCGATCAGAATCTATTTTCATAACCAGGGATCCTCTATTCGATTTTCATCTTCACTAAAACTAGGAACAGAAGGCTTTCATTGGTTGTCAAATAATTGTCAAATAACTATTTTGCCTTGTTGAATGGTGAAATTAAATTAACACCGACATTTTACAACTTCTGTTCATACATGTTAATAATTATAACTCTTTCTTTATATATATATATATATACACACACATATATATATATATATATATATATATATATATTTATATATATATATGATTTTATATATATATATTGATATATATATATATATATATATATTGATTCTGGTGTCGCCTAATATCTCAGTTTCCATTTGGTATTTTAAACTCTGACTTCAGCTGTCTAGATGAAGGCTTTTGCATTTGGCTTCTTTGCAATCTAGCTGCCACTTGTGTGGCCATTTCACTAGGTAGTCTAAGTCTTGTTTTGCCTTTAATTTCCAAGTAACCTTTGGTGAGGGACAGTATCAAAAGCTTTTTAAAAATCCAAATAAGTTACGTCAATATCCTGCAATCCGGACTATAATTCCATAGTGACCAAGAACTATGTAATGCAGGAGCGTCCCGGAATAAATCCAGGTTGTTGGTCAAAAAATAGCTTGTGATCGATCATGTGATTCACAGGTGAATCTCTGATTACAGACTCCATCATTTTCCCTATCACGGATGTAAGAGTGACCGGAATATCTTGAAATAGTTTTAGATCATTCTTATGGATTGGTGTGATGTTGGTATTTTTCCGATCCCTTGGTGGGCGTCCATCGTCATATGATTTTGTGCAGGTGTAGTTCAGCGGCAGGTTAATTGAGGGAGATATATCACTCAACACCCGTGGATGCAAGCCATCTGGTCCAGCAAACTTAGTTACTTTCAGTTTCTTGATGTTCTTTTTCAATGATATGTATTCTGAAGCATATGTTGAAACAATCCTTGCACTGATATTTGGGTTCTATGTCGGGGATGATTTTATCTTCAGGTGTGAATACACTTACAAAAAGGGTATTCCGTTTGTCAGCTTTTGTTTTATCTTCAACTTTGGGTTTGCCATCTGCCATTTTCAGGTCACCAAGTTTACTTCTGTTCTACATTTTGGTTCATCATTCTTTTTTATGTTTGGCTGTAACTTGATTTGTTATCCATATCATAACTGGTTTGTTGTTTTGGGGTACTGATTTTGGAATAAGTTTCTCCATTTAGCCTGCTAGTGCATTTGAAAAGTATATACACACTTCTTCTGTAGCCATACCTATGAATTTTGATGTCCAGTCAATGTCCATGAGATTGTCGTTTATTGCTGGCTAATCCCATTATTGTAGTTGAATCTTGAGGTACCCTCCTTCAGTCAATTTGGTCACAGTCAGGATACAGCTTATATATATATATATATATATATATATATATATATATATATATTGTGTGTGTGTGTGTGTGTGTGTGTGTGTGTGTGTGTGCGTATTTGGGTGTTGTATTTACGAAAAAAGAGAGTGAAATAATGAAGTAATTAAAGACATTATAATCCAGGAATATGGCATCATTGAAGGTGCATTGTATGGTGTTAATAAAAGCTAAAATATCAGCCTATAATGACAGAGTTCACTGTTCGGTCAAGACGGACAACCTGTTAGAGTAAATATACGCACAAGAAACTAATTACTGACTCAGCGGGCCATTGGTAAATCTTATTATAGGTATGTGACTAGATGTTTACCTGCAATAATGATACATTTCTCCGGCTTGTGGGATTAGCTCCTAGTTACTTTGGGCTATACGAAAGACGTTCTTTGAATCATCGTACATCAACCCTGAAACAGAGACTATTATAACACCCACACCGTAGAATTTAGTTTAATTAAAACATGTAGCTCACGAGCTGGTAAATATTGGGACGTGTTGCAATGAATGTAGTAAAGATGTTTACAGTTACGAAAGGTTGCCTACTGGGAATAATTTCTTTGTTTTATGAAATCAAGATTTCATATTTTATTTGGTATATATGTCTAATATTATGGTTTGTTATATTTATCTAGTGGCAATTAAATTAGCGGATTTCATAAAAAACAATTATAGTTAGGTTTTTGTATTAGTTATATAATGATTGGTCTCTCTCCATGTCTCTATCTATCGTAATCCTAGGGCCTACATGATTCGATGCCACTTAAAACATTAAGTAGGATAAAATGTGAATCGTGACATATTAGTATGGAACATATCTCCACTTATACCATCAGTGATAACACCATCTGTAATATCGGATTACTAAGTAGCCTATTAAGAATACCGGTTATATGCAAATCTGTATCATCACTCCCAGTTACTCTATTTGTAACGATATTGTCATCGTTAAATATCAGAGAATATTTAGACCTGGTGGTCTCAACAACACTGAGTTGTTTTCATGGTGGAAAGTAGCGCTTGTAAACATCATACTAAGTCGTAAATGAACAGGTTTGATGACTTGCTTTCTTTAATAAGAAATACTAAATTAAATAATAACTGGTAACTCTGCTCGAGGATTACAACTACAGCTTGTAACTGTACGTTATGACTCGTTATTGAAACTTGCTTAGAACAGCAACGGTACACGTAGTACATTCAGTTATATGCCTTACTCAGCGTCCTTTATGTAAACTCTCGGTGGAGAAAGAAATGGGGATACAAAAATAAAGGGCAAGATTTAACTGCCATCAAAGATAAATTAGATTGATAGGAAATGCTGATTGTTAGATATTCATTCTTTGACAGTGACGCTTTGGGTGTTGTCCCTGGAAGATACCACGTGACAAGAGAATAATTCGCGCATAGCTCTTTTAGGATTACTGTATTTTTGTACATATTGACTGTAGCTACTTTATGAAACTCCTAATTCTACTCGGTTAGTCCCAGCCTGAGGGAAAGCCAAATTACAGTGTAAATGCTCACTCCTTAAGTGCGTTTAAATACAATTCTGATGTACTAAAGCGCCATGATTATTCACCAGACACGAATTGAATTTCATAAACATAGCCTAGTATTTTGTTGGAAAATGCCTTTGAACTTCTATAGTTATAGATATGGCATTGTCCTGCTCATCCGCTTATCTTGGCGTTTGATTGTTTGTTTTATTTAAAATTCATCGAAATACTTCGGAATTATCATGACGTATTGGAATATGCGATGTTTGATAGCATAATCGGCTGCTATAAATTATTCAGTTCCTACTTACCTCCTTAAGTATTTAGAAATATAAATCCAGGGCATGAACAATATTGTTCCATTGACAGCTGAAGAGTTAAGCCTTTCTTTTCCCGGAAAACACCTAAGCTAGTGTTTATTTGTTATATAACCTTGACACGTGTCCAGGGTATGTGTTCATTTACCTTAGTATTATATTTATGTTATTATTAATATTACAACTGTTTTATAAATCTATTGGTATATTTTCTTTTTGTTTTTCTTCATATTCTTCTTCTACTTCTTCTTCTTCATATTCTTCTTCTTATTGTTATTATTATTATTATTATTATTATTATTATTATTATTATTATTATTATTATTATTGATGTTGTTGTTGGTGGTGGTGGTATTGTGTTTTTTTTCTCATAAAAATCCAGAAGAGCCATACATAACTTTATTATATAAGTCCCACTAATATAACACTAGTTCTATAAACAATTCCATTTTTATTCTTAAGCTAAATCCTTATCCATTTAAAGGATGTAAACTGAACTATGTTATGTTAATCACAAAGTACCATATGGTGAATATTTGCACATATAACAGACATGCACATCGCAGTAGTTCATTGTTTCACAGCATTAAGCCAATATATTTACTATATACAGAGAGTTTTATCAAATATATCTAGCTTCCCTAAGTGTTCCATGCCAGGATTTATTTAAGATATCCTCGTGCAAAGTACTGTAGAAGGGATTATAATTTAAAAGATAGATTCATAGTAACATTTTTGAGTCCACTAATGCATAATAATGAATACTAACAATCTTTGAATAATTCGTTTTCTTTATTATAGCATTACACCATGATATTTATATTACCGTATTTCAGTAACAGTAATTTAATCATATATTAATATGAACTGTTTAAAGTTCTGAATAATTTACCAGTTTTGAGATACTTTAAAGTAATAATTGAACTAACAACACCAAATTAACATCAATGGGAGATACATACATATAAGGCATATCCGAGGTGATTCTATGATTTCCCTTTTAACATATCGTTTTACTTCCGATATATTCTTGTAAACGTATTATTCAGCCAACAATGTTTAGAGATAGTTGCTGCATTACGATTGTATTCTACAAAGGAGTATTTGAAAGCAAAGCTTTGTAACTCTGGCTTTAATGTTTATTTTACACATTTCAGGTGTTAATCTGCAAAATGTTGATAAGTTGAAAATAACGAATGTTTGAGACATTATGGTCATTGACAAATCGAAACTATTATTTTTATGAATTAATTACATAACGAATATTCGTTTACATCTATTTCGAACTATTAGGCAACTCTTTCCATTACGACCATCTATTGATGTTGATCACAATCCTCTATATTTATTGACAAACATCACACATCACCATTAGCATTAACCTACAGGTATTTGCATAATATCACCAGATAAATATCAAATAAGACAAATCCAGAATATCCGGTTTAGCTGCATAGTTTTGCCTTGATGTCTAAATTAAAACAAATATATATCACTGCTCTATATTAATAAAATAATTATAATACGTGACAGCCTTTATAATAATAATGTATATTTAATGAAGCGCACTTACTAGCAGGAGGCATTCAAACGCGCTGTACAAATAATATGTAATATAATAATACCCCAAATAATGTCTGTAAAATACTTGTAATGATTTAAAAGGTAATAATTATTTATCTGTGAAAGCGACCTTAAATAGGTGTACAATCACCATATGACTTGAGCCGAGACACTGGCACCTGCAATGGTATCTAACTGGAAGACCTGAGTTTTCTGGATGACTTTCTAATGGAAACCAGTTCACACAGGTATTCTGGCACCATATCATTAATAGATTTATAAGTTATTAACAGAATCTTAAAATGATACGCTGTCTAACAGGTAGCCAATGCAGTTTTTGAAGAATTGGGGTGATATGATCATATTTTCTAGTATTTGTTACAATGCGAGCTGCACTATTCTGTATTCGCTGAAGGCGATTAATGTTATAATCAGATATGCCATATAACAGGGAGTTACAATAGTCTATACGAGATGTAACAAAGGCATGAACTACAGTTACAAGTGATTCTTGTGTCAAGAATGCTTTTAAACAGTGGATGTTCTTAAGATAGTAGTAGGCAGCTCGGTATACTGATATGACATGTCCATACATGTTAATACATTGGTCAAAAATAACCCCTAGATTTTTTACTGACCCGTTAGGGGTAATCGAAGATGCACCCATCTGTAATGCTGGTGTCTTTAGGGATTTAACACAATGTGGTGATGCAAAATAAAATAAAACATATTTGTTTTATTCTCATTTAGTTTTAGAAGATTTTGAGTCATCCATAGCCGAATATCGGCAATACAATGTTCTAAGGATTGTTTCTATATTTAGAGAACAGCAAGGTCTACGTTGTATTCATTTAACCAATACCACAATCGCATAATTACTCAGTCAATCATGTGTGTATGTCTATTGTTCTGTTTTTCTTTTCTTCCCCCCCAAAAATTTTAATATATATTATAAAAACATTAAATATATATTATATAAATGTGCATGGCAATGAGACAATAGGTTCTAGTTTCAATAAAACGTGTATCTAGTGAACGGGCAAACACCAGAACCTGTTGCAGCGAAAGAAACACTACCACAACATTTCCATTTGATACTTTTCATATTCTCCCGTTATATAATCTACATATATACCGATTTAACAGACAGAAGAACAAACAATTATGTGACAAATCGAGATGACAGAATATTTAAAAATACAATAAACACTGATATCACTAATGTACTAATGTTATTAACTATTAAAAGCAAAAGGCAAGGACTAATAATGCACATTTGGATAAGAGCTGGTGATGATGATGATGATGATGATGAAGATGATGATTATGATATATATATATAATTTTCAAATTAAGGTCAAATCCAGATATATAAATTACTCCATGTCTATGATTGATCAACCTAAGGCTTACATTGTATACTACCCTAGGAAGTATAAGAGTAAATGCTCTTGTTATCAAATAAACCAATACAGAGCTTATTTGTATGCTCTATTTTATTGACCTGATTTTGAAAACGCATTGTTCTGTACGTTTAGTGACACCCACTACCTAAATGGAACCACAGTATATGATTCAGATGATGGTACAATATCCCGTTTCACACATTCAAAGTACTGAATGGAAGATCACCTGTACTAAGTGATATGATCTGAGTCATGTTCATGTTTGATTTGACCTTACCGAACAAAAACAAAATATACAACACTGTTTAGAGATACATCATTCCGGTGTTTCAAAATAGAAAATGCCATACAATAGTAAACTTGCAGGTGGTAAAGACATATTCTGTAAGATTCCACTTACTTAAACTAACCCACTTATAAAGTGTTTGTGCTATATGAGCTTAGAACATGTTTTAAATGTTGTTTAGGTGTGAAGCACTCTATAGCAATACAATGTAAGTAAGGCATTGAATAACGTAATATTATCAGTATTGTGTTATTATTATTATTGATCGGTCAATAAAACTCATTAGTTTGAGTATGCCAAGAGAGGTGGGAGTCAAATACATATTTTGTATTCGATCACGGGCTAAAGGCATCATGGCATCATGGCGTAATCTGTTCTAACATCACTATTTATATTATATACCTGAAAAACTATCATCATATATGTGCATAGAGATATGTGAAGGGCATCGTCGCAATTGTTGCCATATTATTTTTTTTATTATTATTATTATTATTATTATTATTATTATTATCCTCGAACAATTGAAAATACATTTTAAAAACTACGTTTTGCCTTATGGACGTAATATTATCCCACATGAATGACGGATCGTTCTGATATATCCATGACGCTAAGACACAGTGGTTTAACAGGTGATATACCTATCTTATCTTCGGACGAGAAATGATTAATCGCATTCAATATATAACCAGCCACATGCAAGCGAGCCAAAGATCATTTTAATTAAAATCATCCTTCAAGTGATTCGTCCATCCCCAAACAAAACATAGTACCCCCCCCCCACAAACACACATATACAAACACATACACACACTCACACACACATATGTATATATATATATATATATATATATATATATATATATATATATATATATATATATATTCATGTGTATGCGAGTTTCAAGCAAATTAGAATTTATTTTCTTAATGACCTTTCACATAATGTCATAACATTTATTTGTTTAGCATTTGCCTGTTTCTAATGCTGTAGTTAATCTAAACTATCGCAGGTCCACGATATTGTCTTCATATTTAAGAGCATTGTTCTGTTTCATTATATCAAACAAATCCCTCAGAATATGTTTCTATCATGAACTTATCCTAACAGTTTCATAAGTTAAATCAATGAACAAGTCTTAAGATAAGAGAAAACCTGTTTTCAGTTGGGTAACGCATATTCAAGTAACATTAGCTAAAAGCTATTAACCGAATATAAATAAGATGGTTTTATTATTACAAATGTGATACAATGATACCGTTCCATTTCTTTATTTGCCTTCTAAATAGGTTTAGATTAATAGCTCATTTAATATCGTCATGTAACTTATGCCACATTTGAGCCTCATTCATATCTCAAATAGTGTTTACTAACTGTGTAGTTCTAAACTGCATAGTTCTAAATTTAGGCATCGTAACCCTGAATGAACCTCTGAAATTATGAATGTATTCCTTTCGAGCAAATAGTTCAAGTAGATAAGTAGGTCCTATTTTATGAATAATCTTAAATATTTCAATCATAATAAGCTTGATGATTATATGCAGATAAAGAATATGTTTGCAAGCTACATTTCGTAATTCTGTATACGTGGATGAATAATATTTTATAATATAGCGTAAAACCCGTTTCTGGATAGTTTCTTAATATCTGATATTTTGCAGAAATGCCAGACAGCCGGACAGTAGTTAAAACGTGATATAATGAAACATTAAAAAAATACATGTTTTTCTCTCTCATTCAATATATTTGACAATTGCCCGAGAGTATTTAATTGGCTTCCTGTTAATTAAAGGTAATTGCATGGTCAATGTGGATACCTAGCAGTTTGATTGAGGCCTGAGGCATAATATTAGTGTTATCTATCACTATGCTGTTTTCTAATTTGGTCTTGCTAAATAAAATAAATTGGATTTTTTCAGGATTAGCCTGAAGCAAACTTTCCTTGAACTAGTTCATTAAACAATTTGACACAAACTCTATGTCTAAAAATACATTTTCAATTTTATCACCACGTACATAAATAGTGTTATTGTCTGCGTAATTGCAAATATCACACAAATCACAAAATAAATATAAGAGATCGTTACACAATACGTTATACGCCAATGGGCCAAACATTGAACTCTGTGGCCCTCCTTTTTATAATCCCACCAATCCACTTTTAACATTGCCGATTATTTCCCTTTGTAATCTATTGATACAATAATTTGCAATTACCATGCATGCATCGGGATTGAATCCGTATGCATTTAAATTCGCTACCAACAAGCGATATGGCAGACAGTCAAGTCTTACAAATTATCAGTCAGTAAGGTTCCACTGATACACCTGTCATCAATATTCGATTAACGTTTATGAATTAATCTTAGTAGTACATTTTGGCAGTTATTGGCTTTTCTGAATCCTGAAAGGAATGGTGATCTATAAGAATACCATCAAATATGTTGCTGAAACATGGAAGGATACTGAAAGGTCTGTATTTTATTGTTGTTGTGGGTATTACCTTTCTTAAAATAGGCGATATTTCTGCTGACTTAAGACATTTTTGCAGTTCAGAATACTTTTGTTAATTAGCCAAGTGATGGGACAAAGTACATGAGAACAAATGTTGTCTAGTTATGGTGGGATAGCGTCATACTCAGGGGCTTTACGAGGGTTTCAGTCAGCTTGTTTATTACATACATTTTCAAAATTAACATGACTAAATGAAAAGTGTCTATCATATTGTATTGATTCTTTTATACAGAGTGCACTGGGGTGTCTTGTGTGAGCTGTTATTATATCCTCGAACTGACCATTGATTGATATGGAGTCATCATTATCAATAGATCTTGTAATTTTAACATAGAATTCATTCATTATATTACTGACATTACCAGGATCATTCTCTATTAATATGAACCCATTCATAACATTATCACTCTTAGTAGCAAATAAAGGTTTCACTGTTTTCATTGTGTCGGCAAATATTGTCTCATATAATTTTTACGAAGTTTTAGGTCATAATTCCTGTGACTCCTATATTTGTTCCAATTAATATATGTTCTGTATTTGTAAACGTCCTGGTGCCACTCTTAACAAACCAACTTGTTTCGGCTTATGCCGTTTCCTGCAACACTCGAACAAGTAAAACTAGGTTTATATTGTTATCACAGATCCATGAAAATATTTACAGTTTCCATAATAACCCCTTTGAGTCTAAGCCTTTTAGTCTAACTACCTGTTTGTCACCTCAGATTAAGTTAGTTTATTTGGTAAATATTTGGTAAATGATTGTGGAGATACACCATCTTGTATTCATGGCAAAGTATCATATTATGCATATATTACCTTGCTTAGCTTGTGACAAAGAGTAAGCCATCACTGTCCAAATATAAATATAGGTATATCAGAGGTGATAGCAACCCAAAACACGTTGTAGTGAAATATATAGTCCAGTAGTACAGTTCGACCATTTGAACAATATTTAGATTAATATCCCATGACATTAGTCACCATTTTATAAGACATTAGCATTAGCATAAATATATACCTTTACACTGCACAATTTAATTAAATGTATGACATTACTCTGTAGTGATCCAGCAAGCATCAGAGGAAGATAGCAACAACCGGGAAACACTTCACTGAATACTAACAATTTATTTTACAGACGAGATCCCGAGAATAATATATAGTGTGAAGTACAAAGGAAATAAATCTGCATGTTATCCGTGAAGATATGAAAGATAATTATTTAAGTAGAGGCTCTTGCATTGTCAGAATGGAATAAAGAGATATTTGGTAATGTCTCATAAGATTGTAATCTGGGAAATGTTAAGAATAAGGCTTGGATAAGTTTAAGATTTCCTGAAATTCAGACACAGTGACAACATCTACTGGTTAAAAGCATTCTTGACACAATAATCACTTGTAACTGTAGTCCATACCTTTGTTACATATCCTTTAGACTATTATAACATTAATAGCCTTCAGCGATTTCAGACTAGTGCAGCTCACATAGTAACAAATACTAGAATATTTGATCATATCACCCCAATTCTTCATAAACTACATTAGCTACCTGTTAGGAAGCGTATTCATTTCAAGATTTTGATAATAACTTATAAATCTATTAACGATATGGCGCCAGAATACCTGTGTGAACTGGTATCCATTAGAAAGTCATCCCGAAAACTCAGGTCATCCCGTCAGATACTATTGCAGGTGCCAGTGTCTCGGCTCAAGTCATATGGTGATTGTACGTTTAGTGTTGCAACCCCCACTTTGTGGAATAAGTTGCCGGCAATATTAGAAATGCTTCGTATCTTGAAAATTTAAATCTGTTATAAAAACACACCTATTAAAGGTCGGTTTCACAAATAAATGATTAATATCTTTTAAATCATTACAGGTTTTGTTTACATATATATTATTTGGGGTATTATTATTTTACATATTATTTGTTCAACGCCTTTGAATGTCTCCTGCTGGTAAGGGCGCTCTATTAAATATATTATTATTATTATTATTGGTCATTTCGACAAAAGACATTAAATGTAAATAGTCGATCCCCCGCTGTTTCAAATATAACATGTTATCTACAATTAATCTAAGCGAATATTTATTCAACAATAACCTTTATGATTCACAGCACTCTATATATAAAATAGTTACAACATTGAAGCCGTCTTAGTTTGAAGGGAAAATTGATATTATGGTGTCAATTAAGCAAGTAAATCGGTATTACTTGTTCTTCTTGACCTTTACCTATCTGTTGCATTTGATACAGTTTACCATAACGAACTTCTCTCTTGGTAAAATATATATTTGATATCACTGGATCTTTGGCCACATGGGTAGAGACATGGGTAGAGACTATTTACCTGTGGCTGTTGCAATTCTGTACGGGAGGTTATAGGTTCGCGCCTCGGCCGTGGCACCATAGTAGAATAAGTTTCTCATCCAGCCAGGCAACATGCCATATATTATTAATTATAAATTTATTTAGAATTCGTTTCCGTCGGGAAGCTATAAGTTACAGACCATATGCATCTCCCTCATTTGAGGTTGTCAGCCACGTAAACAACTGTCATTTTAGCTATTATTATAATATTATTATAAATCAATCAATAGCATGGCTCCTGAATATCCGTGTAAACGTGTCCATTAGAAATTCGTTCCAAAAACTCAGGTACTCATCTCAAATACTGTTGCAGGTACCATTCTTTCGATTGAAGTCATATGATCATGGTGAAGGTAATGTTGTAGCTCCAGCCTTGTAGAACAGGTTGGTAATTGATATTACAAATCCCACATTACTTGAAAAAATGTAACAATTTTAACTCACCTATTCTGGATTACTTTCGCAAATAAATAAAAATTATCGTTCAAATATGTTCCTATATTCTGCCAGCCATATTCTTCAGGTTATCACTGAACAGTGCATTTTAATGGCTTATGCTAATAAGCGCTCTTAATTAAAAAATGGTCAGTTTTATATATATAATATGTGATAACCTCTCTCTTAGCTTTGTTATTTTAAGAAGTAAGCGTATGGATGTAAAATGGCGTTTTTGTTCATAGGAAACTTTTATATTAATACGGTTTATGGTATTTTATTTTATTTATCACAACAACAACAACAACAACAACAACAACAACAACAACAATAATAATAATAATAATAATAATAATAATAATAATTAGAAGAAGTAGAAAAAGAAGAACAGAAGAAAAATTAAAATAATATATTAACAACAGTGGAAATAAATCTGCTGAGGTCTAATTTATGAGGAGTGCGTACTGCTTCTCCTTTTAATATTACAATATTGTTGGAGTCCAGAAAATGTTTTTCCCCAAATCAATGATATAACCTGTTTGAACACCTTATTTTTATTCGCTATGATACTTCAGGCATTTTCCCCTAAATTAAGACAAGTTGTGAGCGATTAAATGAAGGAAATATATTCAATCTACTAAAAGAAGTTCTTACAATCTACTAAAAGAAGTTCATAACATACACAATTACGTTTCAAAGTATGAAAATTTAAACATTCTCTATCTGTCTTCTCTTTTAAAATCATTCAATTCTTGGCTCTTAATTTGTAGCTCATTTTTGTTTTCCATAAATTTCCAGTAAGATACAGTTTCGCTCATTAAGAATCATTTTACACCTATATTCAATATCCAGAGGATACAGTCCATTTGCCATTTGTTAAGCCAAGACTTTTCTATGGAATAAGGTGTTATGATAGATTTGTTATCGCTTGGTGTCACTGATGAAATTCAGTTAGTTGTCTTTTCGACAACCTTGGGGAATTTTACTTATATCGCAAAACCTAGTTTCTTCAATATCTCTTACAATTTGCATGACAATGAGATAACATATGTGTCTACAACCACATTTTAATGGTCAAGGAATATGATATAGTAGTAGTAGTAGTAGTAGTAGTAGTGGTAGTAGCAGTAGCAGTAGTAGTAGAAGTAGTAGTAGTAGTAGTACTAGAATTAGTAGCAGTCGTAATGGTAATATTATAATTACTGTTAATATAATTATTCATTAGTAGGAGTAGAAATAGTAATAGTAGTAGTAGTAACAGTATTGTGGAGGAATTTGTCTGAAGTATAATTTATTATAATAACTATGTGAAATAAGAAACTTCCTTTATCATTTAATAGTAATATACTTCTGTTTAGATTCAGTTCGAGCTACTTATTTATTTAATTTGGCTAATATATGTCCGAGATGAGGCAAAATTAGTGCGGTTGATAGTCTTTGAATTTACATTCTTTCACTATTTTAGGTAATATGAAACCTAGGTCATATACAAGGTATCTCTAGGCTACTGATTAAATTTTAAAAAGTGATATTTTACCTCTATCCGGAAATGTCATGCCACTGATTTCCCAGCATAATAATGGCCTCCAAGCCCCAGGAATGTAATGACAAGGTATACAAGAAAGTCATCCAAATAAGACATATTTGGCTGAATGTGTGTGATCGTATATGAGATACATCATCATACTGAAAATGTAAATAGTCTTTCAATACATTTATCATTCAAACAATTATGGATATTTACATGTGGGGGAGTGTTCTTTTCACTGTTATCCAGGAAATCGAACAAAACTTGCTTCAGTTTCAGAAGCAAATACATCTGTTGTACCACGTGAGAAGCAGCAGTAGTAGTAGTAGTAGTAGTAGTAGTAGTAGTATGTATTTTCCAATTTCAAAATCAAATAACATATACATAAAATAATTTTATAAGTATATTACATATAAAGAAATTGGGGGACCAATGTAACCGAAGCTGTCTTCCCATTGGCCCCGAACAATCATAGCTAATAATAGTCAGCTCAGTAAAACGCTGTTTGTGTATTTGCAAGTCTGGTCGTCTATATATTAGAAGTATGTGGACCCGATACCAAGGAATCACATAATTACCTAGACATGTTTGCACTGATAACAATAAGGGTTGTTGTATTTTACAGATGGTGGGTAGATAGTTAAGATGTAACTTTTCAGGGTTTTCTTAGTGTTTGATCTTGAATTACAAGTAGAAAGGATACTATTCCAATTGTTCCATACAATGGGAAAATGGACTAACGGCAACTTACTGTATAGTGCAGAGTTACATCGAGGTACAATCATATGACTAGATTGCCTTGTCACCCGATTTTCCTGTATAACAGAATTTAGACGGAATAGCCCATCGAAGGATATAGGAAGTCACTTGTTAATAAAGTAGTCCATGAACAAACATACGTGGTATTGATACATGTCACTTAATTTTAATATTTCACTGTTTTTGAATAAGGGATCCGTATGATTTGTCATAACCCGCATTATCAATACAACGAATAACTCTTTTCTGCAAAGACACAGTTTTCTGAAGGATTGATGAATTGGCGTTCCCCCAAATTAGTATACCATATGAGATATATGGTTGTATGAGAGCCAGGTATGAAGTTTTCAGAATATTATTTGGTAGGTTTTTTTTACTTGTTTTATGCCATATAAGGCCCGAGAAATCTTATTTTTCACGTAAATCGAATTATATTTCCATGAAAGAGTCTCGTCCAGAAAGAGGCTAAGAAATTTGGTGTTTTTTTTCTTGGAATTGAGAACCAATTTGCTCTAAATGAGTACCACCAACTGAAATGTCCAAGATGTTAAAATCAAACTTTTTGGTACCACCTTTGAAAACCATATATTTTGTTTTGTTTTTATTTAGCGAGAGACCATTTGCACAAAACCGTTCAAATAAGTTATTCATTTCTACATTTGTCCTTTGATATAAGGTGGAAATATCAGTATTACTAATGATTAAAGAAGTGTCGTCTGCAAAAGATAATATATGTACATTTGTGGATTTTGATATATCATTAACATATATTAGGTATAGCAAGGGACCTAGGATAGATCATTGTGGTACCCCACAGTTCAGGAATTCAATATCTGACTTCGTTTTACCGATTTGAACATATTGTTTCCTATTCACAAGATAACTGGCAAACCATTTGTTGGCGACTCCCCTAATACCGTAGTAATTTAATTTATTTAATAATGTGTCTGTCTTTATAACATCAAATCCTTTTGAGAGGTCGCAGAAAATAGATACGGTAACTTGCTTAGGAGTCGAATTATTAGCTAATGCACATTGATTTAATAAATGTATAATTGGGTGAATTGTTGAGTGTTTCTCACGAAAACCATACTGATGTTTGTAAAGAATATTATTACTATTGAGGAAGCTCATTACCTTGTTATACATTATCCTTTCAAATATTTTCGAAAAAGCTGGGAGAAGGCTGATGGGTCTATAGTTTTTTAATTCAGTGGGATTAGCTGATTTGTGTATTGGAATTACCTTAGCTATTTTCAGTTGATTGGGAACAATACCGGTACTTATTGATCTATTTATAATGTATGTCAATGGATATTTAATGTATTAAAACGATTTCTGGGGTAGTTTGGAGGATATTTCATCATGACCTGTACTAAGCTTAGGTTTTAATTTGTTTGTGATTTCGAGGACTTGATCTGGTTCTATAGTTTCCAAAAACATCCGGTTTATTAGAGGTGTTTTCAAATAGTCATTAACTTTTTTTTGTATGTTTTAGGGACATTTTCAGAGGTGGTTTTACCAACTTTTGAAAATACTTATTGAAGCTATTTGTTATTTCAGTTTCACCTGAAATATTTTTGTTGTCTATTTTGAAAGTCTGGGACCAGTTAGATTTGTCGTTTTGTTTACCTATTGCTTGTTTTAGTACTGACCACGTATTTTTCATATTGTTTTTATTTAATTGTAGGAGATGGGAGTAATAGTTTCTTTTTAGCTCGCGCTTGGCTTTATTAAATAAATTCAAGTAATTTTATAGCATTTATTGTTTTCGTCGGTTAAGACCCATGGATCACGTTTCATGTATTTCTTATTGAACCATGTTGTAAGCAAAGGAAATGTTTCGTTGAGTATAATTTTATAGATTGACATGAATTTATCATAAGCGGAGCTAGGACAATCATAATGTATTATTTCAGAAAAAATCCCTGTCACATAGCAATTTTTAAATTTTGTTATGTTGGTTTCAGTAAATTTCCGTTTAGTAATGAGTATTTCGGTATATCTGTATTTCTGTTTGAATCATTTGCAATATAGAATGTACCGAAGTGATCCGCTACATCAGTTAAGATAATTCCTGATATTGTGTCTTTGCAGGTCAAATTAGAATAGATATGATCAATCAGAGTAGCCGACATGTGGGTCACTCTGGTTGGCTTGTGAATAACTGGCAAAACATCTCGAGATAGAATACCCTCAAAATAGTCCCTTGTTTTATCATTAGTTCCATATTTCAATAAGCAAATATTAACATCACCAAGAATCAAGCTTGATTTACCCTCAGTATTGATAATTTCCATAATATCAAACAGAGTAGATGTAAATACATCAACATCGGCAGATGGTAGAGTGTTGGGTCTTTTAAATGACACCAGCGATTATTTTCTTATGAGATTCATTTTCCACTTCGACAAACAGGGATTCATAAACATGTGGAATGAATACACTCAAGTCTTCCCTAACTTTAAAATTAATCGAGTCTTTTATAAATAGCCCACGCCACCGCGTTATAATATTGTGATATCCAGAGAGAACGATGCGGGGGTCTCTGTTAACACGAAATACCTCACTCACTCCAATTACATCAAAGGAAAATTCCTTGTTATCCAAATCACATAGAATATTATAGAACGCATCCCAATTTGACGATGAGCTTCTACAGTTTAAATGAAAACTAGACAGAGCGATCTTTGTACCTTCTATCATCTGGGATAATTGATAAGGTTCATAACTATTTACAGTCTTGGTTACCCTGTTCATCCAAATAATCCGTCGATTGATATAGAGGTTTAAAGTTATACCTGTTATCTACCTGGACCTGGTCAAGAGAATGATTTGGATAAATGACTTCAAAGGACGATCCAACCATGTGGAACAACCACTAGGAGAACAATGTACAGTATAGCATAGAACATTTTAGTGCCGAACAACACGTGACGGCCCATTCAATACAACAAGGAAAGTGACTCATTCTTATTTGTACACTTGAAACAAAGAATATACCATTTGAATGTTTATAGAATAACGGGTGAGCCACGTGTTTACATCGCAATCAGCTGTTGTCATAAAGCAATGAATGATACAACTGATTGTATAGTTACATAACATGATGTGTATTATATCAGTATTCATGTGGATAAGAGTTTAATAAACTCTGGTTACACTAAGATATAGGAAATAATCCAACAAAAGTTCACATTGTAGTAGATTAGTGCTTATTTTACAGTTGATAGTGCAGAAAGAGGCTAATGTAGTTCATGAATACATCAGGATGTAAGTTGGATTCATCTACTTTAGGAGAGTAAGTATTGTAATAAGTTAGAAATGAGTAATATAAGGACTAAGTTGTAAAAACAATATTATATATTCAGTTTATATTGCAGAGGTGATACATATAGATAAAGTTAATACATGTAGATAGAATTAAGTGTTTACCTCACGCCTCGATCTACAGGTTATCACACAAATAATGGAACATCTCATCAGACACAATTTGCTTGATTTCCCCGTTTTGTAGCTTCACGAATATTGCGCCTGTTTTTGTCCAAGTGTCCAATAATACTTTCTCGCGTTTCAAACGTCTGGCCAGGGCGAATAAGCGGACACGATGCTTCGTCAAGTTTTCATTTATATAAACTCTTGGCTTTTTCGCCTTCAGGCTCATTCTCGCTTTCATAAATTTGATCTTGTTTTCAAATTTAACAAATTTTACCAAAATATCTCTGTCACGTCACGGTTGCCGACTCTATGCGATCTGGCGATGTCAATGCTGGTGATGTTAAGGTTTAAAGTTGTGCCCAGATCAATCACCATTTGATCCGTATCTTCAGGAGATGATACATCCTTGGATTCGGGAATGCCACGAACCCTGAGGGAGTTTCTCCTGTCAAACTGATCAAGCCTATCACATTTGAGTTCAAGGTCTCGGGTTCTGGCTGTCAGATCAGCTATCTGACTATCTTTTTCCGCAAGACGCTTTTCATAGCTGTCTTTGAGGGATTGTCCTTGGGCGCGTAATAACGGGACCATAGCTTCCAATGTAATAGGAGTTTTACCTGCCTTATTAGTGGTGATGAGCTTCTGAACAGCTACCTCAAAAGGGTCAGAGTCCTGTGATTCAGACATGGAGGTTGAACTTCTAGTACCAGTAGACATATTCCGTTTTTAGATGTTGGTTAATAACAAATGACGTCAACAGTGCACGCCTAACCGTATTTACGTTTTGGTAAAGGTAATCAATGGAGCGTGACCAAATGAAGTTATTGTCAAATAACCAACTTTTTCCTATGTAACCACAAAATAATCCTAGGAATACATCAAATATCCATGCTATGATATATCATATCTAGGAATATCCAATCATTTCATCAGTACATTTGCCGAGGAAGGTAGAAAAACGTATTAAATATTATTTCATCAAACTTTGTTTAGTGGCTGCCATATTGGATGTAATATAATGAGTGAATAGCTAGGAAATAATTTATTTAGCTTTTGTTGTACAAAAGAATGGTCATATGTCCCACTTATGAGAGTCACATATAGACAGATGGTATTTCCTTGAGAAAAAAAACTGATACTGACTGAAAATGTTACTAAATTACTAAAAGTGATTAAATGTTTTAAAAAATCAGTATTTTGTGTTAAATTATGAATAGAAACGGCTGGACATTTCAGTCAAAGTGACACTAATATAATGACCCGATTTACTTTTATATTTAAAAATGTTATAGGGTTGCTTCCTTTGGTCCATAATTCCCATTACACTTTATGTGTTGCAGTCCAGCCATCCATGCATGATTGGCCAGTAGCAGCCTCATTGCGGTATTACTCAGTGTTTTGCTTAGCGTTTTATATGATCCTGTTTGAGCGACAAAGAGTCACGTTAGAGTGACGTGCTCAGTCAGAGTTTTAGGAATTACGTATGACTTAAATCTTCTTACAGAAAAAACTCGTGATGCTTTGTATAACTCCATTTAGTTTAGATAACGAAAGTGTTTTCCTTGAACAATTCTGCCTGGCAAACATATCGCAAATAGGAATCACACATAACACCGTTAGGGTACATTTAGATAACAATTAACAGTGCTATATTCCAGAGTGTATTCCTGATGTCAAAGATATCGGTGTGCTTGTTATATAACATGAATAATTAATGGGCGGAAATTAATCTATTTTTCCAGCTTTACTTAATTTAATAACAAAAGACTATAATTATATCATTTCAGCAAATCTACAAGGTAGTCGAAAAGGACGTAATTACAATAAAAGGGAAGACACTATGGAATATTTATAAATCTTGAATGTAAGACTATTGGATTTACAAAAGGAAATTTGGAATTTAATGCTCACATATGAACTGAAAGTCTTATTAAAATAATTAATATGTAGGTATGGCTACAGAAATCGAAACATTCGAACATAAACCAGAAATGAGCGATACCATGTATGATTATTTCAACGCATTCTTAATACCCCAACTTCGAAATGTCTTATTTGCATTATACAGGAATAAAAAGACAAATGTATATGATAATGAATTATATATTCCCATGTATAAACACACTATTGTGCAAAACTGTTTGTATCCCTGTATGAACTGCGACATACATGTATAACCAGCTAACGTCTTGAAACTTTTAGATGTGTTGAAGTTTCCAAATTAAGGATGCGAATTTTAAATTATAATAACAAACGTCAACACAAATGTATTTGGACAATCCAATATCATATAAATATCATATAAATAACTAAAACGTATAACTCATTATTTCTTGCAATTCCTCGGCAGCATAGAGATAATTATAATATTTGGAACTTAGAATTCAAATGGGGTTTCCATATGGTTAACTTAGGAAAACCTGCGTGTTTTACCCAGGTACTTTGGATCGGTAGCACAAATGAAGCACCTTCGCAATCAGTCCAAATAAGCACATTATACTATAATTACTATGACCTATTATATAAGTAAGTATTTAAGAGCAATGTGATTCATATTATGGGCATGGATTTGACCTTTTAACACGATACAAAATATGCTACAGCATATATTCGATTATAAATGTCATCCTGATTAATAAGGAATATATTACTGGGCATTAATCCAGTCAATGTTCGTTCGGAATGAAATAAAACAATTGTATTATTTAAGCGGAATACCTGTTTGTGTTATATCATGCAGCCACGTTGTTTTGCAATATTGATTTACTCCAGTTAATGCAAGAAGGGTATTTCAATTGCAGGTTTAAATATTTTTCTTAAGATATAATTCAATTGCAGTGCCTTATTATTTGCTACGTAAAACAAACAAAGGACAGATGATTTTGTTGTTTCCAAAGATCTACGGAACAGAGTTATAAGTTTCATTTTATCACACTTTATTTAAATTGTAATAAGTTTGATAAACATCGGCGTTTCCTCAAAGCTAGAGATCTGTTTTCCTTCGGCAGCTATTTTCATATTTGAATTAGTCTAGCCAATGAAATAATTCTGGCACTAACAATGACATCGACTGGTATACCAACTGATTAAACAGCAACAGGAAGGACATTTTGCTTATACCAGTTATCTTATTTTCAATTGATTTATGGCAATCTAAGCCATAAGATTAAACCGCATAAGCTTATTTTTTACAAGAATTTGCCTGTATATAACCTTGAATTTAAGTTGGTATATTAATACATCAAGTTCATATATAAACCTGAAGAATAATAATTTAGCTGGAAGTAAACATTCCAATATACTACTACTACTACTAATAATAATAACAATAATAGTAATAATAATAATAATAATAATAATAATAATAATAATAATAAAACGAACGTTTATAGCGTCAATATCATTGTAAAGAATCGAATCAGTGATGCACTTAGTACAGGGGTTGGGCAATTTCTTAGTAAAAGTACGATACACAATTCTCTACAATTCATCGAATGCAATGGAAGCGTAGAAGAGATAAACATGTCTGAAAAGTGCGAATGAGGGAATGAGGTGTAAACATTAGCTACATCACCTGAACAAGGACAAGTGCCAGCATGAGTTTAACCCTGTAAATTAGAGAGCAAGTGACTAGATGAGCAGAGGCATCTGGGCTTGGGTGCAAGAGAAAGTGTGGAAATTAGATACGAAGGTTCTTCGGGGAAATAGGTTTTGCTTAGCAAGAGTGCAATGTTTGGAAATGTTACGACATTGAATAGAAAGCAGGTGAAGTGATTTCAGGAGTGGCACAGATTGACAAAACCTAGGTGAAAATGTTACAACACTAGATAAGCAGTTCTGAGCATCACCATGATTTGCAATACCCTTAGACGCGATATTATGAAGAAGAGAGTTGCAATAATCACGCATAGTATTAACGCTGTAGGAACCGTCTTGGTAACGTATAAGGTCGTAATAGGAGCGACATCTGTCAGATAAAATGTTTTCCGAAATGTAAAATCAGTATCAAATGTAACATCAATATTACGTTTGCTGCATTGTCTGCATGTACTTATAATCATGAAATCTGTGTTTTCAACATTGAGCCTAAGTCTATTGTTCGTCATGCAGCCAGTAATATCACTTATATGGTCTTCTAGTTGGGTAAAAGAAATAGCAGTCCCTAATGTATAGAATATATGTATACTTTGTGTATACATGCATATAAAGATGATGATCTAATAAGGTGGCTATGAATAGGAGAGCTTAGTGGTGTGCTACATCACCGTAAGCAGAGGCCATCCAAGAAACACAGCGTTGTGGAACGCCGCAAAAACATGGGGCCTGCCTGTGGAAACAGTTTCTTATTTGTGTTGATTGAGACTTATTTTATAAGAATGAGCCGAGTGAATTGTCTGCCCATATGCCATACCAATCAGAGAGGTGGTCCAGAAGAACATAATAATTAATGGTGTCAACAGCTTCAGCTAAGCCTAATGGTATTACAGCTTGACATTTCCTGTGTCAATGATTAACCACATGTCGTTGTGAGCTTTCAATAGAGCGGTTTCTATAGAGTGCAAAAGTGATTATAATTTAAGTGAACATTCAAAGGATTAGATACGACCTTTTCTAATATTGTATATATGAAAGATAGATTAAAAATCGGTGTATGGCTGTTAGGTCATTAGCTGGTAAAGAAGTATTCATTCTAAAGAAGAGGGTATATATGTCCATGTTTAAAGTGGAAAGCGAACAATCTAGAGCTTGGTGATCAAATTAATATATTAGTAATTTAAACAATTAGTCTGTTAAGGCAAGACTTATAGTAAAATAATATAGTAATAGAACCAAGTTCAAATGACCTTTTAGGGTATGATAAATCAGTTTAGCAACTTCTAAAGGTGAATCTGATTTAAACTCTGCGCAAGATAGATGTACAACTGGAAAATTACTATTACATCTGTAAATAAGCATGAATTTGGTTGATTTATTCATTGAGACGCCAAGGAAAAGAATTGAAGAGTGAATTAGACGAATCATGAGCGGGTAGAAAACATATGTCTTTTTATGGAGAGTCCTATCTATAAACATGCAATGGTTGACAAGGATTGTCATAATTGATGGAGATAAATATCCAGTAAAAGTCAGAATTAGCTTTATTCATGGGTCGATTGCAGAAATGACACTAAGTAGTATATTTAGATCTGTTGAGCTATGTGCGTGATGTTCTCCTTATGCCTTCAAAATAGCAGCCAGGTCATGCTAAATCAATAATATCAGGGGACATGCCAGGTGAAGGTGGTTTCATTTCTACGGACTTTGATCTGATAGGTGCATATTTATCAAGTAAAGATTTAAGTGTTTTGTGGTATTGTTCACATAATAATGATAAGACAGCTTTATAGTTGGGGATAACCGATAAAGAATATTACCCATAGTGTAAACTAGATTAAACTTAATATGTATTTCTACCATGAGTGTGAAATGATCCGATAGACCACATGTGGCGGTTGGTGCATAAATATAGGTAGGTGCATACCGAGTTATAATGATATCAAGCCAGCCACCATGAATGAATGAAGAAAAATAGATGTTGTGTTAAGTCAAAATATGTTTATTTATTGGTGAATATTTCCTTGCACAGGTAGGTCTTAATCACATTTAAACAATTCAGATAAAGTTGCCTGGAACAGTATGTGAGTGGCTACCTGAGGTTTCTGGTTGACTTTATAATGAACACCAATTCACACAGGTAGTCAGGTGTCATGTCCATTTTCAATGGAAAATGCAAATCTCAGGGTTTTATTATGATTATTATTGGCTAATTATCTTTTTATACTGGAAATAACTGTTATTTTTCTTATTTTATTTTATTAATGATTTAAAAAATGGTTCCATGATGAATATTGGAAAAACATCCCAAACATTGTACATTTGCGTTGATCAGAACATTCTGACACTTTTCACAAACTATAAAGGCATGTGGTCAATTTCACACAAATTATTGAATGGCCTTTCAATAACTCTCTGATATACCATGTTTCAGAATAAATCAGAATCAGCTGTCAGAGCCTATTATCTTTAGCCTTTAGCCACATGTGATGTTGTCACATTAAAGATGATATATATATATATATATATATATATATATATATATATATATATATATATATATAACGTTATAAGTGTTCTGCATTAAATAAGTTTCATCTGAATAACAAGCATCTATAATATTATCAATGTGATTGTCGGGACGATATTTCTAAAAGTCGGGAATTGTGCAACATGAATTAGCATTCGGAATTGTGCAATATGAATTAGCATTCGCGAATGCTAATTCATGTTGCACAATACATATGAAACTTATTTAATGAGTGTACACTAGGGGAAGCTGTTAATCGACTAATACGCTACCACTCATAAACTGGCATCATTTTATTTTTGCAATAATTCCAACATATCAGTGAGACAGACTAATCTGGTCTTGTCGTTATTGCATCACTGAATGTTATCTGTTCTGTGGTTTTTCTATAAACCCGGGAAGTATTCTCTTGGGTTTTCGCTTTATTAATTCGTTTTATTGCTTGGGATTTCAAAAGAAACCATCAACACTATGGCAGTATTACCCTTTATTATGATCCGAATGTATTCGAGTGAATCAATATCTGTTACAGATAAAACGTAAATGTGCAAAAGGTAGGCCAAATTGGCCGGTCGACCTTTAAATGTAATGAGGCGAAGTGAAATATGAAACATCTTTATGATGTAGCCCGGCCAGGGTTTGAACCCATATACTATAGATGGGTGGCCTATCGGGCTACCAGTTAGCCCAAGGGGCAGCCCCTGGCAAACACACACATACACCAACATACAAACACACACACACACACACACTGATTAGTTATTTGAAGCAAAACCAGATATGTGTTTAATTCTAAACACCACACTAACTATGTTTATACGTACTTCATACACAGCTGACAATTTTATGTGTTCACAATTTTCCAATGGTAGCCCCAATCAACTTCACGGATTTATTTGCATCATGAATTATCTTCCATAAACTAATAATAATAATACTAATAATAATACGCTGAACAACTAGGTTAGTCGTATATCTTACTATATATATTTGCTGAGATGATTAATTATTGCAGTCCCTTGTTTTATTTGGTAATAGTTACTGAAGAATGAAGGGTGATGTTTCAGCCTATCATACATATTGATGCTAATTATGTTATAGGGTGACAGAAATAAAACACAGAGGACATAACTTGACATGCACCTAGACGTGTTATAGTAAATAAAGAAGTAGAGTATGCATGTTTCTGTGTTTACGTGTTTGTGTATGTGTATGTATGTATGTATGTATGTATTTTGTGTGTGTGTGTGTGTGTGTGTGTGTGTGTGTGTGTGTGTGTGTGTGTGTGTGTGTGTGAGTGCATGTATGTGTACGTGAGTGCATGGTTACGTTTGTCACGTAACAGGAAAAATGATGAAACGTAAATACCTAAGAGTTGTCTAAGGTATCATATTCAAGTCAAAGGGTTTTTGTCAGTTTGGATGCAATCCCTCTCGTTAGGAACATGATCTACAGGGTGGTTACCGCTGACAAAATGTCAGTCTATTAAGAGATATGTAGGTAACATAGAGTTGAGATATCCCCAAGTCTATCATACGTGACGAGTTATATACTTATTTCCAAGGTTATGTTTCTTAAGAAGCTAATCGGATTTCGGGACAGTTTTTGGGGGGTTAAATGAAATAAACATTGAATAGACTATTAAATGTAAAGAGTAGTAACTACCATAACTCACAAACCCTACTACATCGTCTGGCGACATATATATTTATGTATTCAACATTAAGAACTAACCCCATGTCATTTTAATATAAATTTTTATATTATTATATATATATATATATATATATATATATATATATATATAAAAAATTTTAACAAAGAAAACAATCTACAGTCTAATTTTATAATATAAACTTACTGATATGTGAGTGAGTGAATGAGTGAGTGAGGGAATGGGTCATTTCAGTCAGTCAGTCAGTCATCGTAGTCAGTCAGTCAGTCAGTCAGTCTGCCAGTCAGTCAGTCATTCAGTCAATCATTCAATCGGTCAGTCAGTCATTCAGTCAGTTGGTGGGTGAGTGAATATGTTAGTGAGTATGTTAGTGGGTGTGCCAGTGAGTGAGTGTATGAAAGAGTGATTGGAAGAAATATACAGAAGGGCTTAGGTACCCCCCTGTTTAAATTTCCGCAACAACATCTCACTATTTCTTCCAAACCACTTCGAAAATGCTTGTATCGTTATCCATAAAAACCTATCTATAACTTAGATATCCGAATCAGATAGTCATTATTGACAGAGTTAGTTAGTTTGGATGTGGGGTGGTGTTTGGCCTTAATTCCACTTGAAAAGTACATACCCCTATATCGTGTGTACAGACCATTGCAATGTTCATTTTCAAGACACTTTTTGAATCAAATCAACTTATTAATATCGTCGTGTGGTTTCTGTAGAAGTATGTTGGTCATATGCACAAAATATAATCACTGCCTTCCCCCCAAAATTATATTATCTGTAATATTCATTGAAAATATCATGCCTCATAGATGACATTGTTGTATATCATGTAGCTGGAAATGACGGAAACCCCACTCTGCTTAACAATGGCTTGTTCAGTTATCCGGATGAGATATTGAAATATATGTATTAATAAAGGTGATACACTGATATTTATTTCACCCATTTCGTTACGGTGTCTTGTTCTTTCATCTGACCATAATGATCTACTTGAAGGTAATATGTTTGCATGTTATCGCCATATCCCCATGAAAACTGCTAGGTTATTGTTACATCGAGAAAGGAAACAGAAGCGACCAATATTTGTGTTAATTGATATTTGAATGTGGATATTATATGAAGAGGCTTAAATATATATATATATATATATATATATATATATATATATATATATTTTTTTTTTATTTTTTTTTTTTTTTTATTTTTTTTTATATATTTTTATATATTTTTTTTTTATTTTTTTTTTTTTTTATAATATATATATATATATATATATTCTTTTTTTGAATCACCACTAATCAATATTTATTCCAATTATAAAGAAAATACCACTTAAGTTTATCAAGGATCACAATATGCATTACATTTTGATGTATTCGAGTACATTCAATGAATTATAGGCATAATGTGCTTGGTTTTGTACATGATATTACAAAGTAAGTTGCTCACATCATATACAAGATAACACCCAGGGTGAAAACCGTCAATTAGATATTAACACCTTTTGAAATTTGGAAGATATTTTTTCCATAACGCGTGAATGAAGATTGATCAAACAAGGAATAACATTTCTATTGAGATTGCTAGTGAGTCCAATGAATCACTCAGCAAATTCCAGTGAGCCGAGATGATAGGGATGGGTATTGATAGAGGAAGCTTATTCAATCCAGGTGCCTTGGACTAACATTATGTTTTTCCTGTACTCATAGATGTTTTGAGGTGGACATTTAGTTGTGGATACTGAATGATAAGGGGTAAAGTAAATGATTTAATATAATGGAAACTGCTATCAGTAATGTTTTTGAAAAGTGTCAAACAAACATGACTTTCAGATTACAGTAACTACTACCGAATCCATTACGCTGCTGGTGAACTCTAAAATTCCAATCCCAGATATATAGTTAACTATCAAAATTATTGTTATTATTATTATTATTATTATTATTATTATTAACATCATCATCGAATGACACAAATCAATCCTTAAAGTTAATGAAAAAATGGCTTACGTGGATATGCGCTTTAACTTTAACTAAACACTCTAACGCAACTCATGCCAAACTGGATATATTAAAGGGTATTAAACGGTGCTAAATAAGGCGAGAATAAACGTTCACAAACTGGTGAATGGAAACATAAGATAATTACTTGCCAGGTATCATATTTTGTACTAAGGATTTACGGCGATAATTCATTCTATTCAATCACTGCTAGTTTGCTTTTAGCTTCGAGATAGATTCGGCTGCTTTAAAGTAGTCTTTACACAACACAAGCATATCATGCTTTCAACTAAAATCTTTATGTAGGCAGGATATTTGTAGCCCTTCTAGCCACAAAAAAGACAGATGCCAACATCTGTGGTGGTGAAATGTTCTGATATATAGGTTTCTTTTGAATTAAAGGTGACTGTAAACTTTGGTGTTAAACTAGTGATTTTGCTTCTGTCTTAGCTTATCACAGAACCACAGACACCTGCCGCTTACGAGTTGCTATGTCTGCAAGTCTCAGCGGATTCTAGTGTCCAATAGGCTTATAAAGGATACTTATACGTCAAGGTTTATATATATATATATATATATATATATATATATATATATATATATATATATATATATATATATATATATATAACTAAGCATAAATATTGTGGGCTAGTAGAATATGTATTATTAGCCAAGCATATATTTAGGTATATATTTGGAGAATATCACGCTTAAGTTAAGACGTTTCTGTATACCTTAACGCTAGTAATACTTCACAAGGGCTAATATATTTCACAGACCATTTGCTCCGTTGCTTAATGTTTGGAAAGTATATATTATCACACACACACACACGTAAGGACACATACACACATATGCGCACATATACACATACGCGCACATACACACACTAACACGGATATACACACCTATAATTTATATATATATATATTGTCTATTTCCATCCAGATTCCTTATTACACCAATGTAAGAAAGTTATGACGTTATTACAACATGTTTGAGTATATTAGCTTTGTTGTGTATAATGTAAAATCTATATTGTTGTCCTCTTAGGTGGTCTGGCGAAGGATGTTTAGATATGTTGATGCTCTGTGTCTGTTGCCTCTTTATATGTGCCTATAACACACGTAAGCACACATACACACATATGCGCACATACCCACACTAACATATTGAATATACACCTATAATATATATATATATATATATATATATATATATATATATATATATATATATATATATATATATATATACATATATATATATCTTTCTATTTTCCATGTATAATGTAGAATCTATATATGTGTCCTTAAAACACTATATATATATATATATATATATATATATATATATATATATATATATATACTGGTTTCTATATTTGATTATATGTATTTTGATTGGATGAGTAAACAATGAATTCGTTCTTATTCTTATTCGATTTAACCATGTTGCTTTTCATCCAGATACATTTGTCTTCAAACCAAGTTTGTATTAAAGTTGAGATATTATTCCATTTTTCAGTTTAAGGTCATGTTACTTTATTGATCAAGAGAATAACAATTAAATATATTTAATCCAACGAGTATTCGTATATGTATGTGAGGGGAGTGTGGGGATGTTGTAGAGGGGAGAACGAGAGAGCGAGAGAGAGATGGTGAGATAGAGAGAGGTGGGGAAGAGCCTGACAGACAGACATACAGAGAAACAGAAAGAGAGACAGAAGAAGAGTGACAGAGAGAAATATAGTTAAAGAGAGTAAGTGACGGATAGTTAGAGAGAAAGAGAACCAATGAAACAGCGAGCGAGTGAGAGAGAGGGGGGGGGGAGGGAGAAGGAGGTAGATAACACGAAAACAATTCATATTTGCTGTCAGTTATTTTATTAATAGAGTTAACTGCATTAATATTTTCTCAAGTTATTGCTTTAGTTTACCGTTTTCAAATAATTTGGTTCACAAATCAGTTTAATTTCTATGCCTTTTCATTGTTCAAGAAGAACAAAGATTTAATAATATGCAATATGCATTATTTCAAGAGCCTGCAATACACGATAACAAATATCTCAAATTATACGACATCTCTATTGTTATATTATAATAAATCGTTTTAGCTAATAACAGAATATATGACTTATTCGTAAGTACATAAATGATGAGACATGCAATACTTAATCCAACTCTAATTAGTTTCCAACTGTAATATGGCAATGTAATATCCCTATGCCTCTGAAAACCTCCTACAGCGAGTGCAAAACTGTGTTGCACATCTGGTGTCACGCACTCGAAAAAGGGAACATATCACACCTGTTTTGTTCCAGCTGTGCTAGTTTCCTGTACGTTTCAGATCACTGTACAAAATCCTGTTTCATACATTCAATATATTGAGTGAAACAGAACCAATGTATCTAAGCGATCGTATCGAAAACCTTTGACCAGTATGAATGCTCCGATTTGAGTCCTATTCAGTTTTTAGGGTACAAAAAAGGCATACAGCTATGTACGGAGATAAATCCTTCCGAACATCAGTTCCGAGCCTGTGCAACAAGTTACCAAACACCATTAAACTTACAGCAAGTAAAGACATATTTGGTAAGTTTCTTAAAGCCCATATACTTAAATTGCGTATTTATAATTTTAAACAAGTTTATCATATATTAAATGCATTTGAGCTATATGAGCTCAGACTATATTTTAATTAAGTTTTCATTGTAAAGCGCCTTAGAGCAATTACAGCTGAATAAGGCGCTATACAAAATACTATTATTATTATTATTAATTGTCAGACTAAAGAACTTATATACTGTATGACTAGTCAACTGACACTCATTCATATAAACGCGTGCACACACACACACATATACACATACACCTACACATACTCTATCTCTCATTCCCTCTATATCAGTCACTTGGAAGAATTGTCTTTACTTTTGCTGCTATATTAATTATATATATTAATTTATGTGTCTAAAATGCATTATTAGGAAGCTTAGAAAACGAATTAATGACCCTGTAAAGACACTCCACTGATTATTTGAATGGTCATAAATGCAATTCATGGGGGATAAATATGGGTGTTTTCTACTTAATATGTTTTCGTGAACTATTTTTGTTTACAAATTTCGGGGGAATAAACATTGCAGCGTTGATTCGAAACCAGTCTAATTAACAGAAGCAATTTACACAAGAAAGCTGGTTTATTTCAGGCAATTTGTGAAAATATTATTTTCGCCATCATTAGCCTGCGTTAAGTTGATCCTGGTGATGATTGGCAAACATTGAATTTTGGTTTAATTGCATTCATTCTAAATAATAATTCATTTAATAATAGCAATGTTCCTGCTTTCGGCCAACTGAACGTATGTGTTGGTTCGTATGAATACTACACTACTTATTCTAGAACTGATTTTAAAAAAATCCAATATAGTACTATATGTGAAGATTAAATATACATATTTTTTTGTTTCTCAGAATAACAAAAACTTGATAAATTTAGAATAACTTGATTTGTTCATCGTGTTATCGTTTCCGACCAGGTTTATCTCCACTAGACTGGCATTGTACCCACTGGCACATCAATATAACAATTAACACTTTATATTTCTTCAGCCACTCGGTTATCCGCATAATATCACAAAGATTTTGAGGTGCTAACTATCAATCTAGCCGGCATCATGACACTAGGTCGAATACGTATGCTTTCTATTGGTCTATTTATCTATTTTCTTTAATATATCAGTCAAAATAGGTACAAATGCTATTAATTAAAAAATCATTGTAGCTTTCCTCATGAGTCATTATCAGACAGGAAATAAATTATCTTTATGAATGGTGTGCATTTAGATGCATTATATATATATATATATATATATATATATATATATATATATATATATATATATATATATATATATATATATATATATATATATATATATATATGAATGTATGTATATATGTATGGAACTATTGAAGTAGATATGGTAATTTATTAGAGCAATATGAAATATATACGTGTTTCATATGTACATTTCGAGGAATGCACGAGGAATAATATCTTCGATATACAGAACATTTACCTCAGTATGATTATTCATGAAACTAACCAACGATTTCGCAATTTTATTATAAATCATCAATAGTTTGACTGATCACCTTTACTCTCTCCCCTCTCTCTCTCTCTCTCTCTCTCTCTCTCTCTCTCTCTCTCTCTCTCTCTCTCTCTCTCTCTGTATCTCTTATTACAACACACAATTCTACAACTTCTCCCTTATATATATATATATATATATATATATATATATATATATATATATATATATATATATATATATATATATATATATATATACACACACACACTTAGGAAAATAATAGGTAGATAGTTAGGAAAATATGCGTGCGTGCGTGTATGTGCGTTAGCGCGAGTGCGTGCGTGCCTGTGCGTGTATGTGTTTGTGTGTTTGGCGCCGGATTATAGGTGGATGTCTATATATGTGTACATGTGATTGCTAGACCGTGTATGATTGCACATGTGTGTGAGTGATGTGTTTTTGTTTTTGTTCACAAAAATAGCCTTAAGTAGACTCAAGAAGAATAAGGAAGTAATGCATCATCTTATTATTATATTTTAGTTATTCGTTGATGATGTCTTAGTTATTTCCTTATCATACAATGCATCACTTCCATACCGACAACCCTATGAACTATGAAAAAAACAATTTTCTATTCGTTTCAGAAGAAATTAAACAAAATAGAGGTGGGAAAAAACACTTATAAAATATTTGACGTGTTTATCACTTCCACGTGTATCAGTACATTTGTCTCTATCATTATGTTTCTATGTGTGATTGGAGCATATGTATTTTGGATTGTTTTGCTCTATGCCTAGCACTGCAAGCTGGTAGATTCGAGAATACAAATTATAATTCATATGTTGTTTGTCTATAATAAAAGTTGTCCAAGGAGATTATTATTATAGCCCAATTTTCCAATTATTTACTAAAATGGTATTTCTAAAGTTTAATATCATTATACAAATCTGCTGATAGTCTGATAATCAAATAAAGTTATTTATATAATTGGAAGGTGATAATTTGATCGAATTAATTGATTTATTGCCATGTGTTCCTTACTTGTAGAACAACACAGGAATATACATACCGGTGATTATTTTGTTAATGAACAAAAACATTATTAAAAAGAGAGTTTCTACGCTTATTGACCTCTTTTGTTTAACACTAATAATAATAATAATAATAATAATAATAATTAAAGCTGAACAAATACGTCATTCTTAAATCTTACATTATGTATATGATGAGATAACTGAAAAACAAAGTAATTTAGTTGACATGGTGTATAGTTACTGTTATGAAGGATGAGGTTTCAGCGTATTCTACGTCCTGATATCTGAACTCTATCTGGTGGTTTATGTAAGACATATAACAGATGAGCAGAGAGGCATCTTGACCTGTTATTGAAACAACGTGCTGCAGGATAATGCGTCTGTGTACTACGTTTGTGCGTGAGAGCGTATGACTATGTGTAAGAGAGTGTTTGCGCATGCTTATCAGCTTATACAGAGCCTGTCTACGTCTGCATATATATATGGCTATGTATTTATGGTTTTGTGAGTCCATGCATATGTATTTTGGTATGTTACCATTCGTTGGTGAGTGTAATATAAAATATTATTATAATTTTAAGATGTACTTCTTAATCAAGCCATCATATTCTTTTTTTAATATTCGTAAGGAAACTGACCCATTAAAAGGCAACGGTTTAATCAAATTCAAGATTACAACTCTTCTAGCTGACGATTATGTACGATGTAGTTCAGATCATATCCCTGCCTATCATAGCTATCTAATTACCTACTTAGTTCAGAGGAGAGTCATCCAGTTGCTAATCGGATTTGGTGAGTTATTGAGTGTAATGATGTAGAGTGATTAGATTATTAAATATGAGGATTAGTAACTACCGTGAGTCACATATTTTATTTAGTTATTTCATGTTCGTTGCCGGTTTAGAAATACAGGTTTTCACTCGCTCAATCAATGACTCACTAAATCAATCAATCAATCAATCAAACAGTAACACACTCATTCACTAAGTCACTCAATCACTCACTTGTTGCCGGCTTATTTAAATCATATATTAGAAAACCTGTTTGCCATCATTTCGTTTTGAAACAAACAAAAGATGCCAAAGCTTACTGAAATCTCATACATTCCGATAACTTTATAGAATGAAAGAATATCCTGTAGTACACAAACAGTATTCTAACCGATTAACAACCAGAGGAAGTTAACTAAAATCATTTAGCCAATATTCAATTGTTATAGCACAATGTGTATCAACTTTTGAAAAGTATCTCAGCATCAGCTTTATTTCGATAATTGTGGCTTTATAGACATGTTAGAATATTTCCAACTAATTAACGCAATAGTATTAATAATAATAATAATAATAATTATTATTATTATTATTATTATTATTATTATTATTATTATTATTATTATTATTATTATTATTATTATTATTATTATTATTATTACTGTAATTATTATCATCATAAAGTATTAATAATAATAATAATAATAATAATCATTACCTTCATGTTCATCATGAACATTGTCATTATCATGGTGAGAATACAGGAATGCATTTGCATAGGTTATGACAATTATATTGAAAGATATTACATATGTTTTGCTTCATGATAAGTGAGGGAGCCTCCGTAGTCTAACAGGTAGAGTGTTGGATCACATATCAGTACCATCTGTGGTCCGAATATTGGCGTGGGCATATCTGAACAATGTTTCCTCTTTGACTTCGCTTCATTACCATTGAAGTCGCTCGACCTACTGAGTCTACGATGCGCACAAAAGTGGCGATAAAACATCAATCAATTAATCAATCCTGATAAACGATATCAATGTTGATGACTCCATTACCCTAAACAACTTAGGTGTAAACCCTTCTATGTTTGCCTTTTATGCTATACTTAGATGACACACTAAATTTTAAAACCATTTATTAATATTTTCCACCATCCCAACACTCAAAGGCAGATACACACACACGCACACGCACGCACGCAAGTACGCACACACACGCACACTAGTAAAACACATATACACACGCACGCACACACACACACCAGCATTTTTCAACACACTTGTTTTTATTTTAGTTAAATGACTTCAGTGAGTCCATAATGAGTTAGTGTACATTCTTTTGTGGTGAACAAACTGTAATGTTTGTTAACACGCGAGGGTATATAACAGGCTTGACTTTTCACTTAGGTTAGAGAAGAACTTCGACGCCAGACTAATCGGACGTGTACCGTTATGTATGGTTTATATAGGTAGGATTTATTTAGTTATTCGAACCCAGAATAAAGCTGAAGTCAGCATCTGAGGTGTCGAAATATTTATATACAGGTTTCTTTTGGACCACAGAAAATTACTGTTGAATGTAAACTGTGGTGTAAAATAATTATGATATGTATGTAGCAAGTCACCATTGAACCACACGCACGTGTTGTTTGTGCGAGCTGTGGTATCAAATGGTATGTGTTTTACGTGCTTCCGCTTTTTGCACGTAGCCTGCATGTAACCGCTTTCCTGTGGACGTGACATATTTGTCCCGTACGAAAAGCGAATTAGCTGGCTCCCACAGGCTGATGAGTATACCAACACATGCTTAGGCATACGCACACATCTATCAATATGTGGAAGTATGGAACATTTTATTTTTAGATTAATGTATGTATAGTTGTATTTGTACTTAGATTTATGGAGGTAGGTCTCGAAGGATGTTTAGATATGTTGATGCTCTGTGCCTGTTGCCTCTTTATATGTACCCTAAAACGCACATTGCCCGTGCCAGACATCTTATCTATTTCCATCCAGATTCCTTATTACACCAATGTATAAAGGTATGTCGTTATTACATCATATTTGAGTCTATTAGCTTTGTTATGCATAATGTATAATCTATATTGTTGTCCTGTTATGTGGTCTGGCGAAACGACCTATTAATTCATACACTGCTGTTTGCACGCACGCACGACACACACGCACACATACACACACACACACACACACAAGTAAAACACATGCACACACGCACGCATACACCTCCACCAGCACTTGCCAAAACACACACTGAAACATACACACATATATACAAACAAATAATTATAATTTCCAGGTTAAATAACTTGTAAGTGTTGACATCTCAAATTGGGGCTATACAGCTATCCAAATAACGTATTTAGTGAATCAGTAGTCTAAATGGCAATGGTGTCTCCTGCAATCCAGAGAAATAGTAGTATTTATAATTAGCTTAAACAATTAATTAGATTTACAATTCAAGACACTGTTGTTCCTAAGAAGCAGTCTAAATATGATCCAGCATGGACATGATAAATAATATAATTTTATTTTCGCATGCGAACACGACAACAACGCAATTTATTATCTGAAAATAAGCGTTTTAGTTTGCAGTCAATCATGCCGGTCCAAGAGAAATATTGTATTATTCGTTATTTAAGCTTCCTTTCCAGCTAATAAAACACATTTGTATTGTCTTACCGTGTTTGCCTAATTCACAGCATCTAATGTCATGTAATCATTCTATATTGCTTGTTTTATATTAAACGATTTAATAAATATAATTTAATGGTGGTCTACAAAATAACGTTAATCTAATGACATGGTCAGCTCTGCAACATCAATATATCTTGGATCATGTTTACTGTTTCCTGAATCGCATAAACATTGGCACAAGGGAGCGGGCTATGCAGATGCATATATATATATTATTATTATATATATTTTTATATATATATATATATATATATATATGTATTTAGGTATGTATTTGAGTGTAGTATGTGTGTGTATGTATGTATGTATGTATGTATGTGTTTATTATTATTATAAATTATATTATATATATATATATATATATATATATGCGTGTGTGTGTATGTGTTTTAGCTGTGTATAATAAGGCACAGGCACAGATAATCTCGAACCGTGAATTCAAACTCTGGACGTTTCTTCAGGGGACTGAATCCCCCTGCATTTCCCACCTCCAAACGTCGCTCACCCTCACCCTCCATACATAACGATATCATTAATCTGTTCACTCATTTACTCACTTTCTCTCTCCATCTCTCTATCTCAATTAAAATATATATATATATATATATATATATATATATATATATATATATATATATATATATCCCTACCTGCAGCCTTCGCTCACTCACTCCATCGCTGCATCCAACTTGAGATCACCAAATCTCGTCCCTCTCTTGTTAATAATTCACTCGTTGAAGCCCGTACTCACATCCGTTCTTACTCCATTACTCCCACACCCAGGAATGTGTTTGTTTAGTACGCGAGTACACCTGCATTCCTACTATTGTTCTCACTTAATATGGAAAATAGCAAGATAATTCCAGGTAAAAACACACAAATATTGTTAAATAGGTAATTCGATTTACCACAAAATTAATTGATATGTCAATTAATCTACTTGCTATTGAGATAGAAAATGTTCTTTTGACTTCCCTAATGGAAGTGAATTTCTGTTTTGTTCTTAAGTTATTGTTTTGAAATAATTTTAGGTTCCTAAATCAGCTTAGGTATAATTTATTATTATTGAAGGCGACATATATTTGAATCGCATTATTATATCGACCTCCAGTTTACGATCATGAATCTATGAAACGATAAAACGTCACTGTGAAGACATCTGAGTGGGCACTTTGATACGACCAAAAATGTCAGTCGGATAGAAAAGATGTTCGTTTAAAAAGTTGTCACATTTATAACTATTTCATTATCGCCTGAATGGAACATTTCCTATTTAGTGGCATTACTTTTCATAAAGCTGGATAATTTATCGGTGCAAAAATGGTGCAAAACCGAATTGATCTGATGAATGTGATGTTTCACAAAACAAAAGACATTATGTCAGCGAATAACCACTTAAAATCGTCGATCTTTGTTTCAGGTCAAACATTTTTGGTTAAATTTCACACGCCTGAGTTTGTGCAGGTTTTTTAGAAGATGACATTTATTTCAATGTTACTATATAATCAGCTTAAGATACTTTTAATAATGAATTATGTCGTTAAGTTATTTTCTGTTAAGGTATTACTGGCTGATCGGGCAGGTAATTGCAAAATAAAATTCACCAGAAATGCTTTGTTGGAATGAAATAAAACGTCATTATAGTGTCTGTGTTGATGCATTATGTATTAGCAAACGCTGAGTAAGTGTAAAATAAAATACTATAGTTTGTACTTATCTATTATTCTTAACTCAATATACAACAAAAAGATTGATGTTTAAAACAACAAAACCGGCTTATTGAAAAGTAGTAAACAATATTAAAGTAAAAAGTTGCAAGTATTGTATCTAAGTTTATATACATATTTATATAAAGACGATTCAATTGTCAAAACACACAATATTATATTTATACTTCTCCAAAACATTTAGGCAACGCCTATTGAGTCAATTAAGAGTTTAACTATTGCAGTGATCTTATAGTTGTAAAATATTTCCTAGATGTGCTTTCCACAATACATCAACCTCACAATGCAAGTTTATATTTAGCAATCCAAGATAAATGAAGTGTTTCTTATCAAGAACAAATTCAACATTCGGATATTGGGATTTGCTAACGCGTTTCCCGCTTCATTTAAATGATCAATCCTGAATCTTTTTAACAAAATTATAAATGAATCGTTTACGTTGAATAATGTCGTAAATACAGTTTCCGAGTAATAATAGAGTGTATTCCGATAGCCAAATATTTAGAACATAATCACTAATCTCATGCATTTGCACCGAATGTTTGTTATTTTCTTTATGTCTTAAGAACACGTGTACAAGGAGCATGGTTCAAACTACATCAACTAATAAATACCTACTAACAGCATCCGTACTCATTATGTTGATTTCTTCAGTGATAATTTTGCTCTTTTGTATGCGAATATACTGATCGTCAATGACGTGCAACAGTTGAATTACTTTTAATGTGTTTTTTTTAATGAAATGTTTATTGCCAAGCTAATGTACAGGATTTCATAGTTTTAATATGAGGCTGTGTCTTATGTACAATTTCATAAAGTGTGATGCGTGTGTGTAGGGCTCGGGTGATGAAACCTTTGCCAAATTAAAACTCCATAAAGATGGTTTCGTAGGCATTGAATGAGATTTTATGATATGGTAGTAAATGACCCTTTCACGGTAGTGGTAAACGTATTTAATTTCCTTTACTTTATTAGCCTCACAGATAATCCTTTCACATATGGTACGTTTAAAGAGCAGCAATATAGTAATGTCAATGTGTCACAGCTTCTGACAACAAAATTACTAACTCCAGGACAGGGCATTAAGCCTATTCGCCCTCAGTACCAAGAGTAAACATCCAATCACTATTTGTGACTGTTGATATCTCAGTGTAGATACTATGTGATAGGGTGATATGTAAATATTATGGAACAAGTAATGGGCACGTAACACAAAACTACCACACGAAGTTGGTTTATAAAATACATTATCTGCGCATTATTCCTTGAATTGCCTTCTCTCCTCACCAAACTCAATGTCCCATCAGTCAAAATTGGTGTGTAAAATACATCAATAGAATTATATTAATTTGAGTATAGATCAGAAGCATAATGAAATAGAGACCTATATTGACATACATTCAATCAAGTAAGTTACTATTTCATATTATTTATATATAATAATAATAACAACAATAATAATATTAATAATATATAATATATATATATATATATATATATATATATATATATATATATATAATAGTTACTAATAATTATTTTCCCACTACAGCTAATTACACGTTGACTGTAAGGTGTATATTTGAACTTACCGCCTATTTAATTAGGTAAGTCCATCAATCAAGCGATCATAAGTTATAAGTCATAGGGTCACACAGTTTTGTGTTGATAATGATGATTTATGTTTTACGGCCACTTTTGTGCGCGTGGAAGGCTAAATGAGCCGAGCGACCTTCACAAATGTAATGACGCTCACTCACTCAAGCCTTCAGACGGTGCATGTCGTTATAACTAGAGAACCATATTCTTGTCTGGTTTGTATGGTTAATAATTGTTAAATGCATTTATTACATTTCGTGGACAAATAATCCGAAATGCTATCCATGCATTTATCTCAACTATGTTCATTATATATATGGAATGTTATGAATGTATCCTAGACGTATTAAAATATTTGCAATGTATTATAGAGGTTGAATACATAAATCAGTATTTTCCTATCTCCCAATAACAGTTATCGAACACATTCAAAATAATTTAGGTCAATCTGTTTCAAGTATAATTACCTATTTGCCAAAGTAATTTACTCACATACTAATCACATAAGTCTCTTTATATCTTTCCCACCAGTCTCATAATTATATTGTACAACCATGTATTTGCCGTGCTGTTTATCAACCTAACTAGTATCATATCCATAACTATTTCTGTGAAAATCATGTGACACTACTGGGTAGGTTCCTGTTGGCCATAATAATACTGATTGAAAACCTGACGTAGCTAGCTTCTTTAGCCTTACAGCCAATTATCAGGCAGAAGGTTAATAACATTTCTGACTGTGTGACCTCATATATATATATATATATATATATATATATATAGAGAGAGAGAGAGAGAGAGAGAGAGAGAGAGAGAGAGGTATATATGTGTGGGTCGTGGGATGTTTGAGTGTGTCAATGCCTCTTCATACATGAGTATAGGTGTGTTTGATAGCGTATGTATGTGTGGATGTATACACGTGTGTATGCATCTATGCGTGTGTGCTTCGGTGTGTGTCTGGAAGAATATGTATGTTGGATTATGGGGCATATATTTGTATGTGCGTGTGTGTGTGTTTGTACGTATGTAGCTGTATGTATATGTGTGTATGTGTGCGCGCGTGTAGGGGTATTGGTGTGTGTGGGTATGGGTGTGTGTGTTCTACTTTTGCGAGAAGATGGTGTAATTAGTTACCACATAACACCAATCACTATAATCCTGGAACCTGGTGCCAACTACGTTTGCGAGTAATATTCTACAATGTAACAATGCTACTCATTAAATGGGGAGTTCATTGTCCAGTCAAGATTGACAACCTCTCGGTGTAAGTATATTCATTAGTAGACAAGTCACATAGTCATGGGTCATTGCAAAATCTTATTCGAGGACGGTCAAGAAGTGGCTAGTTATAATAATGAGTAGTTTCAGCAGCTTTCTAGATTATATGCTAGCTACTCCCGATAATACGAATGACAGAATCATGAGACTTGAGCATCGATAACAGATTCCAGCATGACAACTAAATGTCACAGTTTATTTATAGATCACTATAACCTGAGTTCGAATTTCGGCGTGGGTGAACATGAAGGGTTTTTCATTTTTGACCTCCCTTCATTACCGTTGGAGGTCGATCGACCCATTTACCCTACCGTATGCACAAATATGGCGGTAAAACACCAATCATCATCATCAGTAGTAAGAATATGTAGCACATAAGCTGGAAAACACCAGGACACGGTTCCTCGAAATAAGTACCAGGACATGATTTGTTATTTATGATCTCAGCATTTTCTTTTGACAATATCCAATTATTAAATGATACAATGGGACTAATAACAGACGTTTACTTCATCATATTTGATTGAAGGTTAAGAAACAACTTACATCGATGGTATTTATAGACTTAGTCACATTTAGATGATCTAAATTAAGCAATTCTAAACATCAATATTACCAATATACTGGTGTGGGAATATCAGTCAGTATATATACTGATGATGAACAATCATTCAACCCACATGTTTGCAACATTAATCAACCAATGAAAGCTATGAACTCTTCCTATTAATAGACTTTCTGTTCATCATTAAAACTAGTTGTATCAACAAAAGGTCTTATAATTCAATTTCAGTGATTCGCTTTTAATGTTCAGCATTTTCTTATTGAGCAATACTCTATACCCGAAAGCATAACCGAAGGATGTATGAAACAGGCATACAATATGGTTCTTGCTTTCATCAAGTTTTCCTAAATAAATCAATAAAGCTGGGAACTATAGACCTTTCAGTCAAGATATTTGCAGTCAAGAGAGAGGTTCAATACTTGAAATATATTAGTTGACTTTATTTATTTGCAGGGCGTAGTATACCTTGTTTGCGATGAATCTTCAATAAATGAGATTGGGTGTTTGTGTGTGTGTACATTTCAGTGTGTGTGTGTGTGTGTGTGTGTGTTTGCGTGCGTATGTATGTATGTGCGCGCGCAAGTTAGCCTGAGAACATAAACTTCTTATTATAGTGATTAGTCTATACCCAGCAGTGTGTTTATGTATACGTTAAAAATGTGGGTGCGGGTGATTTAATACACAATAAATAATAAACTAAAAATATTGTTTTTAATTAGAAGAAAACAAAATATTCAACTGATTGTCTGTTCTCATAAATCGTTATTCCACCCTTAAATATCAGGATAATAATTGGCTGTTATTCTGATTGCCAGCTAAACTACGTGTGATATATTTTTATATAATAGAAACTTGTTAATTTGACAGTAATAATGGACTTATGGCCATGTTGCCTTGGTTCCACAACGACTCAGCTATAAAAGACATGTGTTGATGTTTCTAAATTAACATAGAGTATACTTGCTCAAATTCTGATATCGTATCATATCTCATATTTTCTATGTCACTCCATAATATTTCATCGTTATTGTATTTAATTATAACGAAAACATAGGTTACAGCCGTTTTTCTACTTTTTGGTTATTCTAAAGTCTCATTTTCCCTCCCGGTTTTCGGGGACTATTATTGTTGCATTTGCTTCTTGCCAAATTTATGTTCTCCAATTTCATGACAGTTGGTAGTTAACATCTACAAATAATACTTAATCGTTCCTACTTTTATCGAGCGGTTTCCTGGTTTTCTAAGGTTTTTATGTCGTAATATTGAAATTTGGTCACATCTCGGTATATTGTACCTTCAAGTAGTACTAGCTTTTCCTTTTCAGGTTGTTTCCTGGTTGCTTTTTAAGCTCTTTTCGTGTTAGTTTCTGAGGTGGCTTTCTTAGATGGCTTTCGATTTCCAGTAGAGTTCTACTTATTTTCACACTGGACCATAACATATTGCATCCCATCCCTTGACAGGATATTTACTTTCCAATAGCTGTTCATTTTGATCACGTGTATCTTCAATACATGCAACTTGTCATTTTGCCTTATCCTACACAAGTCGTTTACCAACAAACACAGTTAAGTACCTGTACTCTATGTTAACTAAAAACTATGGTTTAGCCTATTTTATCTCCGATTCAATTTGGGAAACAGTTTCTAAGGTTAAGTCTAATAGTTCCAGGAGAGTGATAACTTTCCCACACTGACACAGTCGTATACATATAACAACATGTCAGAATTGTGTTCTAACTACTAGCGGGTGATATACATATGAATCCAAACCTTTCTATCCTAACAATATCCGCTTAGCTACCATTAAGAAATGGATTTTCTTGCCCTCATCGAGACCTAGCGTACCCCTCATGAAACCACCTTTTGTATTACTGATATGTACCCCTGACTATTCGTTTTACCAACAACCACGACCCGCTGGATGTAAATGTCATGATGGCGTTCTGGTATCCAATAAATCTAAAGCAAAGCCCAAATCTGGCCATGTCTGTTCTACCTTTGAGCATATCTGCATTGCATTGTCTGACTGTTCTTTTATTGGTTATTTCCAATGTCTCCATATCCCTATAGAAATAACCTTATTTCATTTACTACAGAACTTGTGACTATTCGCCCTGAATGGTCCGGTCTACGCCTTACTATTTGCACAAACCACTACATATGTTTATCGGAAGGTTTCACTTTCAGTGCACAAATACAAATTAAGCATAAGCCATTTTACTCTATTATTCTTCACCATGATACTCAAAACAGTAATATTCTTGCATTGAATGACGACATATTAAATCTGAACATATCACCAACCTTAAAGCTGACTTAATACAATTATGTGAACAACGCCATACCAAACTTAAAACTTTAATTAATAAACCGATACCTGTCAGAACAAACTTTGTAAAGGTTAAACCAGCTGCACCTTGCATGTTCCCTGCTATTATTAATGCTGAAGTACGTCGCCGCTTTTCAGAACTCATATGAGGAATATCAGCATCATACATTAACATATATTGATATGCTAAGCAGTGTCATTTCTGAAATAGACTTACGACAAAAGCTAAATCTCACATTTTTAGGAACATGATCTCCAACAACTCTGATAATCCTCGTCAACTGTGGAACTGTATAAATATAACCCTCAATAGAAGGACTTATGTTTCTCTGCCCGCTCATGATTCGACTAATGCCATTTCAAGAATAAGATCACCAAACTTCAAGTTTCTTTCAAGGCTGTACTTCGAGTTGTAATATTGATTTACCAGTTGTACACCACCCTTGCCTAGTGTATAAACTAGTCTCACCTACTGAAGGTGATAAACTGATTTGATCATCCCCTAATAAGTGTTATGAACCTGAACCTATCCCTATATTTCTGTTAAATTATTTTTCTTATACTAATTGTTCCATTTACTAAGAAAATCAGTGTATCATTAAGTTTTAGAGTGTCCCATATTATTTTAAACATGCCCACGCAAGGGCTCTTATTAAGAAACCATCATTACCAGCCAATGACCTAAACAGCTATTTCTAGTCTATCTTTCATATGTAAAGTATTATAAAACTTCCTATCTAGTTAGGCTAATTTATACCTAACATGTAATAGGTATTTTAATTATAAACTATTTCACTGTACAAAAACTAGTCTACTGAGTGTTCACAACGACCTTCTAATTTAATTAGTATGTCATATTGGGCACAGCATTCACTTAGATCCGCTCATTCTTAACAAATAGGTATAAATCAATATAAATAGTAAACGGTTTTTAGACACAGTTCTCATGGTTTGCAGCGTCCCAAAGGCTCTTTTCTCGGATCGCTGCTGTTTACGTTGTATACCACACCACTAAACTATCTTGTTCACAGCCATAACTTAGACTATGCAGATGACACTTAAGTATACATATCTGTATCTAGATCAGACATATATTTCTCTTACACAACGTCAACGAGATCAAACCTACTCGTATCTTCCCTGCTCGCATCGTTCCCCATAACTTCACACGAAACACACTGTACGTAAACGCGATGTTGCATTTGGTAATTATTTTAATTGACGAAAACGTATTTCTCTGACATGACGCTGCTGCTTCTAGCGTACTCACGCCATTCGCTGTATTCGACGCTATTTTGCTCTTTCAGTTCCCAAAGCAATTGCTACAGCACTCATTACTAGTAAGCTTAATTACTACAACTCTCTTCTTTACGACCCTACCTTCTAAGAATATTGCAAAACCTTGGTGTATTTTGAACTGCTCATGTAGTGCTTCATTCGGTTTCTCATTCTGTACCTCTCCTGATATCTGTTAATTGGCTACCTGTACAATCTGGCATCATTTCCTATCAAACTATCTCCCCCAGAACTTACGTATCCATTTTTCATAATTTATCTACCACCCAAGCCCAAAGTCCTCTGTTCACCTGGTTTTCACTTCCTGTTTCTTCCCAAGGTTAAAACTCACTCTGGCACTATATTCTGTTAATGTCCATAATATTAGGAACTTACACCCATAACGTGTTATGTCATCAAATAGCTTAGTGTCTTTCCGTCACCATTTGAAAACTTACCTTTTCAGACTTGTTTATCCCTCCTATGTGTTCATTGCATCTGATAATTTGTTGATGAATTTCACATCGTAACTTGGCTAGAAATTGCCTAACCCCTTAACTAGGTGAGCCACTGATCTCGATTACCTTCGAATATATGGGCGATATAGAAGATTGGCATCGTTATTATTATTAAAAGAAATTTAAAATGCCTGTCTGAAGTCATTGTTTAATAACAACATACATGGTGAGAATTCTGAAATAAAACTTTTGTTATCCGCTCAGATTCATCCCTATTTTAATTTAGAATTTGTTTTCTATCATTCATTTAATTCGGATCGGAAGCCGAGACGAGAAAATTCCGCTTTCAACCTAAAACAATTATAAATGACATTTGTCATAAATAATTGTATCAATATTCAATAAATATCAATATCTCTGATGATTTATTATTTAATTTTATCCCACAAACATGAGACTAAATATGAGTCATTAGAAATAATGCAATTCTTATGATGAAAGGCGATTTATTTAGGAAAGAACTGTTGTGATTTGGTACAATATTTACAAGTAGACATAAGTTTAGTCAAAATAATTTAGGAGCAAAATAAACCATTTAAATAAAATCTGATCATACAGACTAAGTGGCAATTTACATAGTAGCATCAATTATTCAATGTTGTTTGGTCATACCATAAGTAATTAGCATGTTTCTAATTATCTAAATCAGCTAATATAAAACCGTTAGTTCACTTGGAATACAATTGCAGTATATTGTCATTTTGGTAAATTAAATTAAATTAGTTGTAGATGTTATAGCCTTACCAAACCATAATACAGGAAACTTAGCATTCTTTGTCTACAGTAAATCTTTATAAATGTCCTTAGCGTGTTTAAATACTCAATTTGTTACTATTTTATGAGTTTGGAGATATATTTATTTGTTTGGTACAAATTTTATTATTCGATTTACTTCATAAAAAAATAAATATAAAAAACAACGAACAAAAAGTGAAAATAACCAACGTACCTAATTACTGAAGAGCATATAGCAAGGCCATATTCCATTCTTAAACTTATGTTAACTAAAAATACCACTATCTAGACCATTCACTTATACCCTCACCCCCTCTCTCACTAACGCACTCACTCACTCATGCAATCACTTCCTTTACTCACTAATGTAATATATCAATCGAACAATCGATTAGACACTAAAATATTCAAAATCTAATAAGTTTTTATCTCTATATACAATCACTCTGTCTTCCAATTGCTCACTTTCTGAGTCACCCAGTATGCTATTCACTCAGTAACCAACTCATTCCCTTACTCGCATAATCACAATAATGTGCTTTATTAAAGCAATCAGGACAAGAATATTAAACAACATATCACATATAACTGAAAGATTCCTGCTAAAGAATTGTCGAATTTTAAACATTCCAATAAGTTTAGGAAAACAAACTCACTTTTCCAAAGTTGTTTTTAGGGTCTATGTTCCCTTCCAGAAAATTAATATTCTTGTAGGTGAATTGACACTTTCTTCTTTGTGCAAACATTACACTCTATTATTATTATTATTTATTATTAGTATTAGTATTATTATTATCATCATCATCATCATCATCATCATCATCATCGTCATCATCGTCATCAATATTAGTATTAAAGTGATCACCGAAAGACAGGGTATGCCATCGGTATAATCCATACAATTATATTGATATAATATAATTAGTTTTTTTCATATAGATGAGAAAGGTTTATCGCATTGAAATGATGCAGCCTTTTCATGACTCCATTCCCCTAAGCCGCATTAATATTATGGCTTTTATGTCAAACTTATACTCAGATGACAAATGATTAATGACGTTCAATATATAACCCTTTAAATAGCTAGGCTACTAGATATCATTTTATTTGAAACCATCCATCAAAGTATTCCTCCTTCCCTACACAGGAATACAACCAATCAATCAATCAATCACAAAGACACACCCCTGCCCACATATTGGGTGCCTGACTGAAACACAATGACTCGATGACCTAACACTTAATCCAGGTTATGACCTTTTCTTTGGGGCCAAATGAAAATTCTCAATGCTTCAGTGGTATCGTGAGATAGATAAAATAATAAGCTGCAGATAAATGAAACATAAATATTGCAGTTATAGATAATTCATCAAGCGACACAATAGGGCCAATGTGCTATTTTAAGAGATCAGCTTTGAATAAATTACCTTTACAATAAATAGATTGATAACTCTCACACAGGTCATTTTCTTCTTAGTGGATTTCGAGACATGTCGCTACCACCTTTTTCAATATGTTTGGAGATAAAAGGAAAGTTAGTGAAAGAAAGATAGGTTTTCGCACTTTTGCATCCAACACAAATCTTTTATGAAGCGGAATTATGGTGGACTGTTTGAAATACAATGACATTGCCGACTCATCCAGTAACCTATTAGAAATGAGTGTTATCAGTGGTAGAAGTTGATCCAATTTGTTTTCAAGAGGCAAGTGGGTAATGGAATCAAGTCACATGACTTGTTTTAACTCTTGGTTATTATCTCCTAGAACTCAACAAGACAAGATATTTCGAATATTTTCCCAATAAGCAAAATAATCTGAATCGTCGAGATACTGCTCGGATTTTATGGGGAATCTGAAATGATTTTATTGCTGAAGATTGTTAATCTCCCCTTAAAACACGGGCAAACTTGATTATCAGAAGTTGATGTCAGCAGAAGTAATTTTCATTTTAGTTTTTTCAAATCGGTTTCATAATTAATTAGAACAGTTTCTTTTGACATTTTCCATATTATTCTATTTTTGTGGAATAGAAACCGTCCTCTCTTCTGAGAGTAGGGTATTCATTTTTAGAGCGATCCCTGTGTATTTCAACGTGTGCCTTTAATGACAATTCGTAACCAGGCTCTCTCTGCTTTTTGCGAAATGTCGTAGCATATCTAAGTTTATGAAACTACCAAGGAACTGTTGGTCTGAACGTGGTACGTTTGGAACAAAATGGAGTTGTTTTATTTGCGATAATCTTTTTACAGGATTCTGCCTTTTCCTTTCTTACAATATTTAATTAATTGTCATTTTAAATGATAAATATGTGTTAGCTTCCTTATAAATAGTTGTATATGTAATTGTCTGAAATATATATAAAGAAATTAAATTAATAACAAACTTATTCTTAAGATATAGTATACATTTGATCCTTCATGGACAAGCTAAATGATCATACATTTTAACGCCTGCTATATTAAGAATATTAGCTGGACATATACGCTGCCAATTGGAGTCAGGTCATGCGGAAATATAGCAATATCAATCATTCTAGTCAGAGTTACATTAAAAGTAAACATATTATTTATATTGTCTTACCATAGCTATCTAATTCATTTCACCTAATGTTTTGCAATCAGTTCATACTGTTGGTTCCATACTTCAAACGATATAGTGAAACTAATCCACCCCAAGTCTGGAACCTATTATTCAAACACTTGGTATTAGTACAAGGTGATATCAATTTGAAGAAAAAAATCAATTTAATTAATAGCAATGTTATTCTTAAAAATGTAGCATAAATTTGTATTCTCCTGATAGCCCTATGATATCGTATTAACAACTCTAGACTACACCTTGTATTCACTTAATTGGCAGTCTCATGTTGTAATTCTTTTGGTAATTAGACAGAAATAGTTCATCCACATTACATGATTTATTACTGCAAGAACTGGATATTGGATACAAGGATGAAATATTGAATACGGTAATTATAATTGTCATATAAATATGCTACCAATTTTAGAAGCTAAATGAAATAAACTATACACTATTTTCTGCAAAATCCATGAAAATAATGTACGACTATTACAATTAAGATAAAACCTAGTTCCGTTTACAATTAATTTATTGGTATTTTATGGCAGATGCATCTGTTAATTAATGACATATCGTAACGGAAAACATAATCATTAAGCTATAGCAATATAGATTGACATTGCGTGA
>JAODUP010000675.1:32500-75000 GCA_025642065.1 Paralvinella palmiformis | reverse complement strand
GGTATCACAATTATAATCAGGATGGAATCTTCACAAAATACGAATCCTTTTATCTCTGGATTATGGCATCATAGCGTGAGCTATTATATTTGTATCTCAGAATAATGACTCTTTGATAACAATAAACCACTGTCATATTTACTCTGTGATAAAGAGTCTCAAATATACCAGCTTACCTACGTCACAGCAGCAACATTATTAATATATTTAATATATTTATTCATCAGTTACAGAAATATGTTCTATACATAAACGTATACACACGCGCACATACACACACACACTCATATATATATATATATATATATATATATATATATATATATATATATATATATATATATATATATATATACATACAACACAACACACACATATGCTCGTTTACTCATATATATATATATATATATATATGTATATTCAACTAGCATTTTTCGGTAGGAAGTGAACTCTGGTACCTAAAATGGTAAGATACTTTTATACTGATGTCAACGTTTTACTGCTTCTGATCCTACGTGTGTGGGGGGGGTATAGAATGTATGTACAGAATGTAAATTAATGAATTGGTGCGTGTATGTGTGTGAGTGTGTGTGTGTGTGTATGTGTGTGTGTATGTGCGTGTGTATGTGCGTGTGAGTGTGTTTGTATGTGTGTGTCCTTGCTTGTCGGTGGGAGGAAGTGTTTCTATATGCGTATACATGTATGTGTGTTTGTTAGTTTGAGAAGGTAGGAATATGGAATTAGTATGTCTATGTGTATCTCTCTGTGTGTATTCTTGTGGTAGCGCATACATAATTCTTAGCGTGTGCATATGTGTGCATTGAGGTGTTTGCACAAAACTATGCAATTGTATGCATTTATGCGTGTGTAGATCCCTTATGCGCATTATACGTATGTCGCATGTATGCACATGTGTGTTTTAATATGTGCATTAACAGGTATGTTTGTTGTCATGTGCTGTCCTCAAATGAGCGTATGTTTCAGGTCATCTACGATCTGACATTAACGCACATTAACTGACGCTAAAATGTATTGTTAGCTGGTGCTGATTGAATCTTAACAATACTAACACAGTTTCCATGGAGTAGAGTTCTACGAAAAGAGTACCATCCCAGTATATAATCCAGTGCGGCAGATAGGATGAATCGATGCTAGTAACGGTCTTTATTAAGTGGAATCATGTTGAAGCATCACACTTCAGCATGAAAACAGACACCACATCAGTAATGATGTTCTAGCCCGCTGTTGGATTACGACGTGTAGCCGATGAGGTGACCAGCAACACGATGTGTTATGACAAAAGAAAGGGTTTCTACTGGATATATTCAGGTAATTTCGAGAGTTCCGAGTTATATTATTGACTTAGATGCTGATGAGATAGAATGAACAATAGTTTACATATTCTCAGCATTAAGCCATATGCTAGTAGAAGACGAACCAAGAAATTGTTGTTATATCAGCTCCATTTTGTGTTCTATGTAAATGTATACAAAAACCTTCTATTAATGGTTGCCAGGATTAAAACTAATAGGATGTTTATAATTGCTATGGGCATAAGAACGCACAAACGATTGGCCACAAATATATGGCATCTGGATTCAAACCCCAACATGGCTGCCTCCGTGGTTTAATTGATAGTGCTTTACACCACAGATCACTAACACCTGAGTTTGAATCTAGGGTGGGCATAGCCGAAGGGTGTTTCGTCTTTGACTTCCGTGTATTACCTATGGAGGTCGCATAGCCCATTAGCCTACCTTGTGAATAAAAGTGTCCGCTAAACAGCAACATCATGACTAATAATCCTATTTGTATTTCAACATAATTGATAGCCAGTATATCAGTAGCTAAACGTACAATAAACATATGAAAATATTGCACATGTAAATACAGTATGCATATCTGTCTGGTTATTGTATATATATATATATATATATATATATATATATATATATATATATATATATTATATATATATATATATATATATAATGATGATGATTGTTCTCAAAAGTCAGAGTAATGCGTGCTAAAATTAACCTTAAATTGTACGTTATCGTGTTATGAAAGATAATATTACTATAACTTTATACTTGCAAATAAATATTTAAGTTTTAAGAATCGCAGTCCACATACATTCCATACCACGTATTTATTAAAATAATGAGCAAGGCAAATGCATAAAGAGTTAACTTAAAGAAACATATTATGTGCTGCTAGAATGAGTAAAATCCTTGTTTTGAAAATATTTATGAAATGTTTACAAAACGAGTATTTAATTGCATTATTCCTTAATTCGCAATTTTTGCTGGTCAAATAATAACTATCTTAATTATTAACGTAGCCATTATGGTGAAATTTTAAAATAAAAAAAAATCATGTTTTTAAACAAAGGATGAGCTTTAGAATAACTATTACCCCTCTCTTTTATACATTTGTAATATCGTGTCATATAAAAGATGACATCAAATACACCTGCCTGCATTTGTATTATTTATAGGTGTTTTATGTATTATCATTTCTGCTTCATATTACAGACAATGCCAACAGAATAGTGTCTCTCACCAATTGATGTTATACCATTGATGCAGATTGTGTTAAACCTCACTTGATCCTATAATAGTTAATTGTCTTAAACTAATTACATTAGCAATGAGTTGTTTTATGAATTGTGGAGGAAGAGTAATAGATATGAAGTGGAGTAATTGTTTACGTTTCTGTAAATATCCTCCCTATTTATGTTGATAGGACGTAAGCTTTCATAGACACACGCGCACACACGAACTCATACTTACGCGGCACACACACACACACACATATATATATATATATATATATATACATATATATACGCCAACTTTCTCGTGTGACAGACTCCATTTACAAGTATGCTTATTAATCAGCTCGAGTACAGTTTATACATATTGATTTATGAGGTGGTATATGGCTTACATAATGACTTATGGGGTGGTACATGTATATGGTTTACATATTGGTTTATAAAATGGCATATGGCTTATATATTACTTTATGACGTGGTATATGATTTACATTTTTTGTTTACGAAGTGATATATGGTTTACATATTGGTTTATGTTGTGGTACATGTATATGGTTTACATATAGGTTTATAAAATGGCATATGGCTTATATATTACTTTATGACGTGGTATATGATTTACATTTTTAGTTTACGAAGTGATATATGGCTTACATATTGGTTTATGTTGTGGTACATGTATATGGTTTACATATTGGTTTATAAACTGTTACATGGTTTACATCTTGGTATATGAATAATATATTAGAGTGTGGCCAGCAACAAGTGACGTTAACAATAAAGCCGCACCCTTTCTCGTCGGAGCAACCATGACAATTAAATAAATCACATTTGTCAGCGTCCCACATTCATTTGTTCTCTCAGTTTCCATATTACCGACACTTCTTCATATGTAATCTTAGATACCTCTCCCGGCTGAATTACATATTAAACATTGGGACGCTCCAGGCTAGAGTTTAACTGTGTGGAATGAGGCGCCCCATGTTGACATCGATAGTTTGTGGTCCGGCGGGAACCGACAAAAGCTACACAGGATGCTGATTGAAAATGATTGTTTACGCCCTCTGTCGACGGCGAATTATTTAAAAGACCGATCATTATTTGAGCCAAACAATCACTGACAGGTGACGGTGTTCCGATTAGGTCACTTGCCCAAAGTTGAAGTGTTGCAAAATTGCAAAATACACATTTGGAAAGACTACTAAATGTGTCTGTGAATTAGAGAATCATCTGTGAATCCATGATCGTTCTTTATCATCATGAATCTATTCGTGGTATGTCTGTATTTGTATATATCTACGTGAATCAGTGTGTCTGTCTGTCCGTCCGTATGTCTGTCTAAATCTCTGTATGTCTGTCTGTATGTCGGTCTTTGCTGTCAATATGAACAGTGGGCGGTAACTAGTAACTAATTAACTGAACCAACAACCCCGAGTCACGTGGTATCTACAAATTGCGGAAATAGACTGTTTAGCACTAAGCCGTCGTTAGGAAGTCTGCTCCACCGACAATTTAGATTAGCAACGGTTGGTCGTGAATACATAATTAACTGCCCAATCACTTTATTATAGATCTCTTGTTAAATCCAGGCCACGCTTACATTCACTTCCACTCCACTATTGATCTGTGAATAGTACAAACGACACTAGTATTGACAGAGAGCCATAATTGATGCCAATTACTCTCTATTATGAGCCGAACTATGGCTTAACCTTCGCACATCAGAATGGGAAAGACCCAGTAATTATGGTGTAGTCCCGGCTTTCCCTGGAACTATTAGGCAATTAGTTAATGAATAATAGGCTGTGTTGTGATAAGACATTATGGAAATGTCGACACGTGTAAGTTATTTTATTGATAATATAAACGTGTGATAATATTATAAGCTTTCGCATTCGTTATATTAAGTGCGTACTAATATGACATGAATCTAGGCAATGCTTCCACCCTGATTCTCAGCTGATTTTATATGTATATATATATATATATATATATATATATATATATATATATATATATATATATATATAGATATATATGTGTGTGTGTGCGCGTGTGTGTGTGCGCGCGTGTATGTGCGTATGTGTGCGTATATGTGCGTATGTGTGTGTATGTGAATATACAGCGAGATCTTGTAAAGCAATCTGTATAACAATACGCGAGATCCCTTTCAAGTAATTAGCGGCTGAGGCCTCATCTCACCGTTTTGGATATACATTTGAAAACAACGTACATTGGCATAAGCTAACCTATTTTCTAATCCAGAGAAAAGGTGGATTTATTTACTAAAACAACCGATTATTGGTTATGACCTTAATGGGTTGAGCGAAAACAAGAATTGTTCGTGATAATAATAGTGGAACTTTTCATGTCATGAATCAAACTTTTAAGAAAAGGTTTTTCCGATTATGAAATTCCCGATTCTATGTAATTCACATCATTTGAAAGCTCACAACTCCTTCATTACTAATTTGTGCTTGATTATGTGCATACCTATAATTGTTCGATTGTCGGTAACTAATATATATATATATATATATATATATATATATGTATATATGTGTGTGTGTGTGTGTGTGTGTGTGTGTGTGTGTGTGTGTGTGTGTGTGTGTGTGTGTGTTTGTCTTTCGCTTAGGATACATATATAGTGCCACTGAACATCAACATCTAAACATTCTCTGGGAGTTATACCTCCATATACATACCTCCGTATACATATCCATGTATCTAAACACTCGTAGACATATACAAGTGTCTGGGCTACTTATCAGCCCGTAGGAAACAGCTAATATGGTATGGTTCGATATGGGTCATTGGTTTAATAACTTCTTCTGTCAAAATATATTAAATATACATGGTGGGTTCCGTTCTAGCACACTTCACCCGGTAAGCCATTGGTAGAAGAGTCATCCATATCCAAGATGAATATGTTTAAGTCTTTTACAAAGATTGATATGAGACATATTAATCCCTTAAGACACCAGCATTATTGAAAAGTTCAACTTCGATTACCCCATACAGCTTAATAACAAATCTAGGAGTTATTTTATACCAATGTATGAAAATGTCACATCAGTATGCCGAGTTGCCTACTACCATCTTAAGAATATCCACAGTTTAAAACATTATTGACACAAGAAGCACTTGTAACTGTAGTATATGCCTTTTTACATCTGGACTACTATAACTCCCTGTTATGTGGCATATCTGAGTATAGCACCTATCGCCTTCTTCGTATTCAGAATACTCTAAATAAGATGATATCACCCCAATTCTTCAAAACCTACAGTGCCTACCTGTTAGACAGCGTATCCATTTCAAGATTTATAAATAACTTATAATCTATTAATGATACGGCACCTGAACGCCTATGTGAACTGGTGTCCATTAGAAAGTCATCCCGAAAACTCAGGTCATCCGGTCAGATACTATTGCAGGTACCAATGGCTCAGTGAATGTGTGTATAGTGTTCCATCCCCCACTTTGTGGAACATGTTGCCAATAGATATTAGAATGCGATGTCTCTTGACATCTGTTAATCCGTTCTAAAAACACACCTGTTCAATGTTGCTTTCACTGATAAATAATAATTATATTTTAAATCTCTTACTAGTTTTACAGGCATATTATTTGGGGTATTATTATATTACATAGTATTTGTACAGCTGTTTTGAATGGCTTCTGCTAGTAAGGGGCTTTAATAAATATAACTTATTATTATTATTACTATTTTAGTTTACATTCAGCAGTAATTTACCGTGGATCAAACGAAACATATACCTATAACATTTGATATATCCCAGATGCTGATGTTAGCTTTATTATGGGTTCTAACAACTAAATTAATCCTACCTATATGAACCGTATCGATAGACTGGTCTGGCGTTCCAAGTGGCTCTCTAACCTGAGCGAAATGTTTGGTCTTTCACAGGTCCTGAGCGCGCTAACCAACATTACAGTTTGTTAAATACGTCATAAGATGTACACCACCTACATATGGAAAGAGTGGAGCGATTTAGCTCAACCGATAAAGTAACAATACTGCACAATCGATTATTATTGGACTAGAATAAATTTCGTCTTAAAATGGGTAAATACTATGATTTACTCAAACGTAGGAGCTAATTCTCATACAATTCTGTTCATCACTAAGTTAACGTTCATCCATGCATAATTTGGCGTCCCTAAGAATATCCCCTTGATCTATTTGACCTATAGTCGAGAACAGCGGATTTCAGGCAGATCTCCGATATTGTGAATGACACGTTCAGATTATAGTAGCTATACATTCAACACTATTCTTATATGAATGAAACCTAATTACTCACAGTATGAAACAAACTCTTCCCCCTGATTAATACCCAAATGGAGATACATGCAGGAGTAACAAAAACCTCCAGGTGTATACATCCATCAAACAGCATTGAAGTAATTAAGAGTTCGTTTAGCCAGACCACATAAGATGACAATACAGAATCTTCAGTATATATAGCAACGCTAATAGAGTAGAACATGTTGTAATAATGCCATAGCTTTCATACAATGGTTTAATAAGGAAACTGGATCGAATTAGGCATGATGTATTGCATGGTCTATGTATGTTTTAGGATACATATATGTTTGTAATGGCTCAGAACATCAACATCTAAACAATATTTGATACCGATATCTCCATATGCATGAATAATGCTAAGCATGCATCAATCTAAATATAAAATGTTTTATATTTCCACATATCTATATAATCGTAAACCTTACATGTGTCTGGGTTACTCATCAGCCTGTCGGAACTAGCTAATCTCCCTTTTGTACGCGACAAATATGTCACGCCCATAGGAAAGCGAATACATGCAGGCTACTTACAAAAGCATGACATTTGACACCACAGCGAGCAGTACACAACACGTATGTGTGGTTCAATGGTGAGTTACTACATACACAAGGTAACTACTTTGGTACCACAGTTTACATTCAGCACTAATTCACTGTGCTTCAAATAACTGTATGTAGAACATTTCGACACGAACTCAGCTTTATTCTGGATTCGAATAACTAAACAAATCCTATATAAATTAACCATGTTGAAAGACATTTATATATTTTTGAGTCGCTGTATCTTTCAAGCAAATCTGTACAACCTTTATACCCCACCCTCCTCAAATGTCAGTTTGTGCAATGGAAAGGTGTCAAAAAAAGGAGGCTACTGTAACAACTGATAGTAAAGCTTCTACTAGAAAATTCACATCTCTTCTAAAAGAGACAGTTTACAGGTTAATCCTGTTATATATATATATATATATATATATATATATATATATATATATATATATATATATTAGAAACGTGTACCTATTATGTTGCTAGGGTGTTTGATTATGTATAACAACTAATTCAGTACATTATACCCATCACTTTGGCAATAAACCCTCGTTCCGTTATCCCTAAGATTGACCTCAGTCCTAATATTGGCCTGCCTGAATAACTAATGAACCAAATCGATTAAACAAAACATATAACTGATTTTATTACACAATGACAGTTGTAAACTATGTTACTGTCTAAAGTACATGTATCCCTATTGCAGAAATATCTCAAAGAGAACAGGATTTAAATACCTATATAAATATATAGCGGTATATTAAACATATCTTGAAAGATCTGCGTGCAAATGCAATACATTCATTAAGGCGGTTCTACGTTGGTAAACAGATAAGGCCACGGGGTATTAGAGTTACGGTTTCAGTGGCTTTTAAGTTTACGTCGAGCAACAGTGATTAATTGTGATAGATTGTATAAGGAAATGGTTTAGTTGTAAATCAAGCAGAAAACGACACGAAAAGCTCTAACACCTTAGTGGTACCCATGCATAGTTATTGATTTTAAATTATATGTAAGAATTATTATCCCAAGAGCAATTTGCTTGACTTAATTCTTTAATCTTACAATTTCGCACATTGGCTATTTTTATTCCTGCCACACTAATCACGATCGATATATAACAAGTATCAGCTTTAACGGTTTGGCTATTTATTTCAGTGTATTAAACGGCTAACTGTTATTAAAACAATAATTAACTGGCTAGTTTTAATTTCTTAATTGCAGCTTCCATTTGACCTATTAAATGTCGTTTAATATAAAATGTTACTGAATTAGTAACGGAATGTTGGAATTGATGAAACAAGCGATAAAGTTAACGAATACATAATTAGTCAGTTGACCTTTCCCATCAACTCAGATTGGGGTAATCGGCTAATTTAAATATTTATGTAAATGATGTACTGTTCTGTTTTTTAACATATCTCTTAATTATGTATTCATGATGTAAACAGTCACGCGAACGTATCAGCACTAAACCAGATTGGCTACAATACACCACAAAGCACAACATACAATTGTTGGATAAACATCGACTGCATAAACATCATAAACGCATTATCCTGATCACTAGAAGTGCATTACCAATTTACTAATTGCGAGGTCAATTACATGTCAGTATTGGGTGGCGGTTTATAGATGCTATCAGCTTATATGTGTGTGTCTCAAGGTCAATTTGACCTTGTCATCCCTAATCCGATGACATATCGTCGGCGGCTATATAACAAACAATTTTTTGACCTCCTAGCCACGTGATAACAAGGTAAAGTGATGTATGGTGATGTTTACGTCATTATTATCCGGGATGCAGATGTCGAATAACATATTGATTGACTGCTGATTGAAGATAATTGTTGACACGATGTGTCAACAGCAAATGGCATAAAGGCCTGATGATCATTTAATCCAACCGACTATTTACTGTTTGATGATGATGACCAGATGGACTTACATGATTGTATCAAAACTACCGTAACATGTTTCATTAAGGTCCAAACATGATTATACTTTAATACATTTAATATATATATATATATATATATATATATATATATATATACCATATATACATATATATATATATATATATATATATATATATATATATATATATATATATATATATATATATATATATATATATATATATATCGCCTTTGTGAATCCAAAACCTAATTGCTATATCAGAGACTGAGTAATAATACGCGTTATGTAAATCTTAAGATCACCAACGAGTTGAAGTATTATTTAGGAAAAGTAGCATATCGAATGTGATGGGATAGGTTGGATGTATACTGTAACTTAGTAAACATTCTGCTACGGGGTAATACAGTGAATTGTATACCATGAATTTAGTTATATGAAATACATCAGCCATTTTGTATTATCCCAATGCCATGCTATTGATAAGCAAAGGAAGTAGCATTTATAATCCCAGATGAGGCATGCCTATTATTCAGTCATTCCTTTGAACATGGATATAAAATAAGGAATGTATAGGTTTACATCGTGATTTCTTAGAATGGGATGAATTAGACAGATACGTGTTCTTCTTCCAGGAAATATATTTTGATAGGAGCAATGTAATACCCATCCGGATGTTTGTTAGATAGCCAAATATTGTATTGGCACATACATCTAGTAACATTTATATTAAGTTAGTCCTCATGTTTTCCTTGGTTTTAAAAGTCATAAAAGGCAATCTCGAAAAGGGGTGGTTGTAAATAGACCAGTAATTTCACTAAGGAGTAAACAAATAATTAACCCTCTTTAATGAAGCTGATATGAGACGGTATATTAAAAATCAATCGTGGTTGATTACGGGGCAGCTCGAGATGTGAGACAACATTCCCATTAAAGAGTTTGCCTAGAAAGAACATATAAGTTGACCAGTACTCGGTATCAAATAACCATATATATATATATATATATATATATATATATATATATATATATATATATATATATTATCTATCTATCTATCTATCTATCATATATATATCTTTCTCTTTCTCTCTCTCTCTCTATCTCTCTGTATATATATATATATATATATATATATATATATATATATATATATATATATATATATATATATATATATATATATATATATACAGAGAGAGAGAGAGAGAGAAAGATATATATATATATATAGAGATAGATAGATAGATAGATAGATAGATAGATAGATAGATAGATAGATAGATAGATAGATAGATAGATAGATAGATAGATGGATAGATAGATAGATTTTCCAAGCGAGTAATTTTCATTATTCAACTCATCTTTTCTTATTTACTACCTTCCTTCTAATTCAATTACAAAAATAAACAATGCACCCAATTTAAGACTCTGGTAATAACACAGAACACTAATAGATACGAAGGGGGGTCTCTTTCTTCATAAAACATTGATAGAGTTTGTCATTTTGAAAAACCGTAGGATCGACATTGTTTGGAAAATCATCTACACTCAAGTCATTGCTATTTCTTATGAATGTGCTTTTTATTATAGGTATTATACTATTCAAAAGTGCCATTACTCATCAACGTAAAATGAGACTATTGTGACAAGACAAAATACTATGAAAATGCAACCACATTTAATCAGTTACAACACGAAATGGCCACAGGAGAGAACATCATGCGGAGATGTCGTATTTTTCATTATATTTTGTGAATTAAGAGATCCGCATTCTTGTTGATACTCATAATTTATAAATGAACGTTTGTGTTATGAACATCCACAACATAACAGAGTTTTTGAAATTTGTGTTAACCAATAAATGGTTCTATATTATTTATATTCTGTATTATATATAGAGAGGGAAATTTGTTTGTTTTGCATTCAGTTAATTACAATACCTTGGCTACAGCGTTACTTTTAAGAGAGCCTTTATCTGTGTGTGTCTGTATGTGTGTGTGTGTGTGTTTGTATGTGTGCGCGCGAGCTTTTGTGTGTGTGTGCGTGTGTATGTGTGTGTGCGTGTGTGTGTCAGTACATGCGCGTGCGTGTGTGTCAATTAGCAATGAAACATTTTGTAGTGCATTTATTTCTTTCGCTATATAGTTCATTCAATCACATCATACAACCAGATGACGATGATGCAACCAGGTGATTAACACGATCTACTAGTTTAACCCCCCCCCCCCCCAAGAAAAATACAATGCATTATACCACACACAATGGTGAAGCTCTCTAATTAAACTACCAAATGTCTAGTTACATATGAACCAGATCACACATGGACTGATTTAAGGTATAGATAAACAACCAATTTTCACAACACCACTAAAACACTAAGAGTACAATTAAGTGCATTATCTTTATATGTTAGGTCTCTATACTATATAGGATAATTAGAATATATACCAGCTATATAGTTTAGAAATTCACTTCAGGTTGGGAATGAAACCATATGGATGTTTTGACATCATATAAAACAAATACCAAAATCAAACACCTTGTGTAATCGTGAAAGTATTCGTTGATTACGATTACACTTACAATGCAGTTGATTACGATTACATGGCATCTGAAAATGTCGATTATGATTACTTGAGATAATGTAATCGATTACGATCGATTACGATAACCCCATCCACTGTATATGTGTATATGTTATTGTATGCATGCAAAATGATATTACCTCTCGTTATAATTAGCAAAAATGGAAACAAACTTATTTTAGATTATGTTTCGCCCCTTTTATCCAAACACGTTTCAGAGAAGAAAATACATGTAACACATAATTAGCAGAAACATTACGGGACAAATAGTATACAATTAATACAGTTATATGGATTTTTAAGCATCCACTATCACCATTCGATTATAAAGAAATGTGCCATCTACTAAACGCCAAAAATAATCAACTGTTTGCATTAACGAAATTGGGTGCTAATGGGAACAAAATAAGAAACTGTAATTTAGAGTCAATTACATGAGAATAAATTGAAATAGGCTCAGATCAATACTAATTTGAAAATTACTATATACCAGAAACTATCCTATTAGGCAACGACATATTTCGGTTTACATAAGTTTTCATAACCTTGCTATTATTACCTAGATGTGTATGCAGATGAAGTAGCATTTTCTTCTATATTATAAATACCCATGGCCCTAGAACTGAACATCTGTTTTGTAAGCGAAGAAGTAACATTCGGCCCCACGCGTTTGGTTGGTGTGTTTTACATAACAACTTTAGCTTTATATAATTATCTCTTGTAGTATATTGGAGTAGAATCATTTTTTACATAAGTCAAGTCATAAATGGTCTATGTTAGCTTTCACTTTCAGCTTTCACTGTTTTTCACAAATAAGATCTAGACCCGCTATCATAAACATGTAGTTTGCTTTCAAGGAGATTAGGATTTGTTATGAAATGTTACCATATAACGTTTACATTACTGAAGCTTTGAATACACGAGGGCTTCATTTATCCATCATTTGACTTTTCTTAATCAAGCTATCGATTTAATACTATTTTCTTTCATATAACTTTCCATTGCATATATCAACATTAAAATACAAAAGCGGTAGATTCACATATTTTGTTAATGTAGACACCTCTTCGTGACTTATGAATCAGACATAGAGATTAAGAGATCACTATGCAGAAATCATTACGCTACCTTTTGTGTCTGCGCAATGAAACGAGTGTTAATCTGGTCTATAGCTAGTCAGGAATCCTCTCTCTCCCCAACTTTTATTTGGAGCAGTATAGACCAGACATGGGGTCAATTCAATTGCGGAATTGGAATTGATGGTCAATTCCAATTCCAATTCCGGATTTTTGGAATTGATTATTTAAAAAAAATTGAATTGGAATTGAGAAATTTTGAGAAATTAATTAAGAACTTAATTTAGAAATTAATTAAGACATTTTGAATTGGAATTGAAGTTTCCTACAAAAATTTAATTCAGAAACTAATTTACCATTTTTACAATGTTAAGACTTACATGTGGTGTTACCAATATACATGAACCATAATGATCCAGAACTTTGGTTCCATTTAACCAATTAAGGTGGTTTAGAAACCATGAGCCCGCCCCCCACTGTGACACCACCACATAGCATACCTGTAACCTATATAGATATATTGGTATTTAGGAATTAATTAATTTTATCATCTCCCCGGGAATGCCAATCTGGAGTCAAAACTTGCCCCTCCTCTCCTACAAATTTGACTACTATAGCCTTTCCCCAGACCTAACTGTTTAATAATAATTTTAGAAATTTTGTAAACTTACCATACGTCATTGGTCTGGTACCCAGCAGGATTGTGACAGTAAATACAAGATCTGACCCCTGCTGGGCGGAGCTAAGCAAATACATTCGTTTGAAGGCTCCTACTGAATAGTGGAATATAAACACATCTTTGATGATTGGAAAATATACTCTTACATGGGGATGCATCAAAGACTATGATCCACCTCTTTACCTAAAAGCGTCTTGTGGTTAGGTTTGCGCTAATTGTACCGCGTTAACATTTGCACGTACTATTATCAATATACTGGAACCAAGTTGATTCTGAACCTTGGTTCCTTATATATCTATTCTATAGACACATCTCCGCTGAGATTAAATATCAAAAATGAACTGAACGCTTGAGTGTCCATGATAAAGGATGATACACAAATGATCATAAGAGTCTGTAAACATACATCCTGGTCAAAACAGGCAATATAGCTTCCAGCAACTTCCAGCAACTCCATCACGGCTAGAATCACGAATGAAAGTGGTTTATACAGAAAGCCTAGCCTAAACACGGAAAGGTTTACAGTAGCAACCATCAAAATAATCACTAATTTCAATCACACCATTATACCAAACTCTCATCAAATATAGATATAGATTCTACATTATAACATATCTCCATAAAAAGATATCTCCATAAAAATAGACTTTAAAACTGCACTTGCCTGGCCATCTAATCATCCCTATATATATAAATTTCATTAGTATATCGAGGATATAAACGAAATAGTAAACACGCATACAAAAGCTGACGCTATGCAGATCTAAACATTGATTTCAAAGAATGAGCTAACAGTCAATGTAAGCAGCCATGGAAAATGGTTCTCCATAGAACCAAACCCAATATACATCAACTCAAATCATCTTTCAATGAACTCATCTCAACTCGCATCAACCACAGTTCAATCTTCCATGGAATGTGAGCCACACTCAGAGGATCTGCACCAGTCCAAATCTCTTTCATATATTTCTGATCTGACACAAGATACTTCACCCAAACCTCAGCCCGTGCACTATCATCACACTGTCACATAATGAACAATCCCATCCATCGCCTACTCAAATGTCTAGCCCATCATAAGTATCAAAGACAACTGAAGGGAAACACTTTCTGAATACGTCAGCCTATCAGATTACAAGCCAAGCAGAATTAATCACCAAAATGGCAATGTTTTACCTGGACAGTGGTATTCTTCTGTTTCTCCAATACTCCAACACAATCACCTGCTACACTAAAATCATAAACCCGACAAAAGTTGTCCTCTGTGCCCAGTAAGGGACAGCATGGGGTCTAAACCTTAAAAATGTTACATGTTACACTATACATTCGAATACACCCTAGTCCTTACTTACTCTCAGGCAAAACGAGGGCATGTGATTATATTGCTGAAATTTGGTTGCACAGATAGTGAGGGACTGTTTGAATACTGCACATATTTCAGCAGGAATGCCTTATACAACGCTGCTAAAACACATCCGCATTCATAGACATACAAACATAACCACCAGATCAAACAGAATAATTTGAAGGATAAACTAGTGCTCAAACTAGTAACATACAATATAAATTTCTCATCTGTGATAATTAAATAATTATTAGGCTAGCAAATATGTTTTTGCAGATACAGGATTCACGTAGTGCCTAAGTACACTATTCGCTTAAGACAATATACCATCGAGTTCATCAAGTAGTCAGGCATTCAATTTGTGCAGAATGTTCCCTTGGTGAATACCATAATATTGCGGCTGATATCAGTAGCTATATATCTAACTCGCGTGTTGTATTAATCTTGGGAATATTGGCAGAATTTGCCAATAGTGGCCAATTATATATGCCTTCACGAGTTATGTGTTATATTAATTAGAAGCCTGGGGTATATAAAGGTGTTGCTATGCTCATCTACTCAGAGTTTATGCTTGTGGTAGTATCAGTATGGGTTTGATATTTAGATGGATACATTATTTAGGTGACGAATATAATATGCAATCAAGGAGTATATGCATATTCAACTAAGGCCAGACATGCGAAATTACATCCGGTGACTCTACTAAGAACTGCATACTGAAATTGTATTAAGATATTATTAACTGAAACACCAAATTTATTTGCTGTAATTGATTCTTTCAAAAATAATATAAATTTGCGAAATTATGCATGATTGTTTGTTTGTCTTTTATTGATCTAAATAAATGTTCACCACTCTATAAGTTTCCGACGCCGGTTCACTAGGGATAACATTGGACGGTACATATCTTAAGCATAAAGGATTTTTTTCTTGTAGCTCATTTGAGATCTGGGAAAGACAGCTTTGGGTAACAATTGTACTAGCAAATTCACTTTGCACTAAGCTGTGCACACAGGAACATTCATTAAATAAGGCTGCTCCAAAACCAGCACTATAAATGGATCATAATGCAAGTCTTAATCAGTCTTAATCATCTTAAACTTTGAATTTGTGCCGGTGGCAGCCGAATTAGTGAATATGCTCTGCATCAGTTTGCATTCACGATAGTAATAGGTGACCAAACTACAGTTCAAAGTCGCTAACTCTAAATGTAAGAAGACAAACCATGCTCCTCATAACTTGGAACTGCAATGCTTTGTTATGTAAAAACAATGGCTGCTGAGAAACTGATGTTTCCTATTTTTTTAGACCACACTTATTTTTGGCTGTGCCAAAGAAGTGTTATATTTTCTTAGAATCACCATCATTCCACTATTTCTCCACAATATATATATATATATATATATATATATATATATGTGTGTGTGTGTGTGTGTGTGTGTGTGTGTTTTGTCTCTCTGCAAGAATATACACAAAAACAAATTACGAGCCTCGAGCCCATAGCTTTACACAGTTCAGTGAAGCGGTTGACGTTGATATCAGTAATGTGTGTGTCCTCTAGGGGTAACCGATGATAACTTTACCCGGAGTCATTATGAAAATAATTATACGACAGTATACTAACAGTCAGGTAGCTTAAAATAACAGTAATTACTTACGCCAATGTGTTTCAAACGTGGTATTGATGTGATTAGGTTAGCTGTGGAAAGTATATAATATGTATATATATATATATATATATATATATATATATATATATATATATATATATATATATATATATATATATATATATATATATATATATTGTGTGTGTGTGTGTGTGTGTGTGTGTGTGTGTGCGTGTGTGTTTTAGCTGTGTATAATAAGGCACAGGCACAGATAATCTCGAACCGTGAATTCAAACTCTGGACGTTTCTTCAGGGGACTGAATCCAGAGTGGCGACTTTTCTTGCTCAGACATGTGTAATGTCTCACCAGTCCCTAAGCCGCCAAGCAAAAACAAAAGCGAATCACCTACAGCCGTGGAGTTTGGGAGTAGAACACCCAAGTCAGATCACGGCAGTAGTGAGAATGTTTAGATTAATTATCTAAGCAGCCCTATTTATAGCTATTTTTAATTGCTGTATCTTTCTTCAAAGCAATACTATATAAACCATATAACCCAATTGTCACTGTCTTCAAAGATCAGTTTTTACAACGGGCAGGCGTCATGAAGCGACTACTATTAAAACTGTTTATCTTAATTGCTATTAAAAGACTGACATCTGCACTGAAGCAGACCGTAATAGCGCGTCATAGCTTCCATATTGTTTGAACTATGCTATCATTTTCAACCTGACCTAACGTCTGCTATTGTAGTTCTTAAATGTTATTTATGACAAGCAGATTAGAGCTAATCTTGAATGTCATAGTACAAACTGGACATAACTGGACCTAGGAAAGATAATTCTATCCCCACATACAACCAAGGTGAATTTTATAAGTTGTTATATAAACCCACCAACCGCGCGAGCTGTGTCCAATGCCACCGCTCGAGATGCGATGCATAATGTCATAATGAAAATAATTATACGACAGTATACTAACAGTCAGGTAGCTTAAAATAACAGTAATTACTTACGCCAATGTGTTTCAAACGTGGTATTGATGTGATTAGGTTAGCTGTGGAATATATAATATATATATATATATATATATATATATATATATATATATATATATATATATATATATGTATGTGTGTGTGTTCGTGTGTGTGTGCGTGTGCGTGTGAGCAGCGTGAATAAGATACCAGTACGATATCAAGCTCTGGACGATTCATTAGGTGATTGCATTGCGAGAGGAACCTTTTCATGGCTACTGAATCACCAGTCCCTAATTATAAGTCACTCTGTAACAGAGCTCTAAGAAGCGAATCACCTACTCTCGTGGCGCCTGAGAGTAACATACACAAGTCAGATCACGGTAGTTGTGGGAATAATTCTGGAATTTGAAGGAGCCTGTTAGCCTAACCAATTGTGATAGCTTCAAATAAGTCTTGAATCAAACAAAATAACTCAGTCCTTCACGCTACACAACCATTGTGGCAGTAAGGCAAAGTGAAATATCTTTTCTTGGTCAATATACCAAACAATGGATCAATCTATTTTGTTGACTTATGGGTTAATAACATTTAGTGACATTGGCGCAATTGCTATATTTCAAAGAAGTGATGTAGTATAAATGCTGGGATACTGGAAGTAACAAACACTTAATAATTAAACTTAGCTTGCACAAATAGTAATTATCTATAAACAAAAGTTGCTTAAGGCCTACCTAAGACATAAAGTTAGATGTGATTCTCGTAGTTGCCATAGCCATCTATCGTTGGATTAATACCTAGATAGTCAACATAAAACAGATGCATTTGAACATATTAAGTGTGTAATCTGTTTTATGAATTACCTCCTCAAATAAGGTGATGCGTGTTTAGGTCACAAATCATAGGATATGTATCGCGTCAAGAAGTACTTATTACTAGATTAATAAGTACCTTCCTAATTTTATCATTTGTCATAATTTACATACGCATTTGACACATACAGACATACATACACATCACACACTTAAGTAGCCCCTCTCTCTTTCACGCGCGCACACACACGCGCACGCACACACACGCACACACATAAATGTGTGTGTGTGTTTGTGTATGTGTGTGTGCGTGGGCGTGTGGGCGTGTGTGTGCACGCGAGTGTGTGTGTGTGTGTGTGTGTCTGTGTTTTGCAATGCAAAACATTATGCGCATTAATGAAGACAGACAGTAACACGATCCTAGACATAATTCATTTTATTCATCATTCATCAGTTAATGTATAAAGTAAATACTTCAGAAGCAAATCAATCTTTATCCACATTATACAGCTAAATAGACGTATTAAGGGAAAAGACTTAAGAGTATTTGAGACAACTCTTGCAAAGATGTAACTACATCGCAGAAACGAGATTATCTTTTCTGAATATTCTGCAAAAATACCTTTCAAAGTAATTACACCAGAATATTTATTAGATAAATAAGTTGTCTAAGGCACTTAGATTTCGCATAACTGAAAACAATGTATAGTACTTATAAAACTAATCTGACGAATTTTGTTTAAGCTGACAATAATGATGTAAACCAGTTGATTGAACGTAACTAAGTAATATCCCAGTTTTATACTTAATTGAAAATGATTTGTTTGTATTCACCTGTGTCCAACGATTGATATGAATATTAGGAATAGGTAGTCTTTTTATCCTTCATACACCGCATTAGTATGTTAATTCTAATATTTATCGCAATTTATTTCACAAAAAAATGCCGAAATTCCTTTTTTTAATATTGGCTTCTAGCGAAGTATATCCGGTTTTTTCTTGCATTATGTATTTTTTATATGAATAAAGCCCAAAGAAAAACATCAGTCATTACTGATTTAATGATTCATTGACTGATTTATTTGGAAATATGCACAAGGACGTCAGATATAATTGTAGTAACTTAAATTTGTTAATAATTCTAGCAATCATTTCTGATTAAATTAAATTTAGAAAAAATAACCCACAGGTAATTGAATAGCAATTAAACAGGTAGATATAAGACGGAATGGACATACCATTTTGTATATTGATATTTATTCAAACCAGCTATTTGTCTAAGAATTCCAATAATTTCGAAATAGTATGTTGTGTTCTAAGGGTGATATCAAACAATGCGTGTTCAAAGTAAGAACAAAATGATATATAGGTGTGTATAAAATGCTCACAAATTTTACGATGTATTCTTTTCGGGCTTCATCGACACCCGATGTACGGCAATATTGTTTGTGTGATTTACGCACGTTGGTATAATGACAATTCATATCAGCATGCGTAATTAATATTATTTTGCGACAGCACATTTAGATGTGTTAATTGATTGGTGCAGGAATAGTTGCTAATGTGCTGCTCTTAAGCAATTTATTTTCACTATCGCGACATATTTACACTGCAAACCAGGGATATAAATATAACCATTAATAACTATGACGAAAACTTCCTATATAAAACCCAGGGTAACATTCATTACGTGGCTTTAAAACACATATTCCTGATGATGATGATGATGATGATGGTGATTGGTGTTTTACGGTCAATGGTAGGATAAATGGGACGAGCGACCTTCAAACGTAGTGAAGCCAAATCAAAGATCAAACACCCTTCATATATGCCCAACCCAGATTCGATCATGGGTGGTTGTGATCTGTGATCCAACACGCTACCGCCAGATCACGGAAAGGCGTTTTTTATTTTCTTCTCTAGTTTAAAACTTTATTTTTTTTTATCAAATCATGTATCAGGTGAATGGTGGAATGACAAACTAGAATACTAAATAACTGAATACTAAATAACTGGATAATTCAACCAATTAGTGAATAACTGGATAACTAATGGAATTACTACGAGCCATAGCACATTACTTACATATTTAAAACATAATCAGTCCTTCATTCGTTCGCCACCTGCCTCACATATACACACTGTCTTTATCATAATACAGACGATCATGTAACTAACCAATCAGCAATACACGATCTTGAGTCCAATAACGAGACAACCAATGAAAGTATAGAATATTGGTAGGTTATTTGCATATTTGGGATTGGGTTCTTCGCTCTTAATGACAAGAAAATACAAACCAAGCGTGCACAAACCTACGCATGCACACGCTCACACACAAATACACACACACGAATACATACACACAAATACAGACACATGTACACATAAACAAAAATACACATACACTGGAACACGCACGTAAATGCAAGTATGCCCATTATGTATGAAATATCGCAGGTAGTTCTGCACTGAATCCATGTAATAGGGCACAATGACCTGTTACCATCCTGGGTTTCCGTAGTCTTCTAAATCATCACGTGTCCATCATTATATCACGAGTAGTATATACACATAATGTGTATCATGTGACCTGATTATCTAGCTCCATCTTTACGTCTATAGTATAATAAACTTGTTCATCCATTTGGTCTGTAACCTTGAATCTGAGCAACTGAACAGACAAATTACAAACACAAAGGAAATGCCCTGGATGTCTTAGAAAGGATTCTAAATATGGCATCTCATTATTGACAGAATGCCGCCAGGACGAGGTCTAGTGATAGATGATGTGCCATAACTCATTATAGCATCTAGCCTGAAACCATAATAGCGTCTAATATATACATAAAGTGAAATATGCTGATACATGTCGTGTATTTATTAGCAGCTGAATATATTTGTAATTGACTAATACCTATGTGCGTACGATATTGTCTTTGGTGCTCATTGTTGAATAGGAATTAACTACTAGGAGATAAACTGAGCGGCTGATTAAATAGTTAGGCCATTAAATTGAACCGCTTGAATTTTTGTTTTACTTACTAACTAAATAAGTAAATAACTAAAAATAACCTACTGGCTAAGTCAATCTAAATAACTGATTAAATATTTACAAAAACCAATTAAGTAAACAGTTAAACATATTCATGATATTCATGCTATTTTCTCTGTCCTTGCGGGAAACATATCAGTCGTTTTTATCATATTTCATTCGATAGTTTCATTATAAATCTCCGGCCGATGTTACGCCATTCCTCTCGGGACATGAGGATGGTAAATTATCTAGATTTTTATTTTAACAAAACGTTGTTAGATATAAAAACAAACTTATAAATAAAACACTCGCCATAAATATATTTCTAGCTTCAAGAAACGTTATCTGTGCTGTAATGTAATGCTTCTTCTGTGGAGAGTATTTGGCCATTTGGAGCAAAGTCATTGGAGGCAACTATTCCTGCAATCCGGTCACATTAGTCTAACTATGTTGTCGGTGAGTATTATGTATGGATTGCTGATAAATATATACCCTTGAAATCTAACTGAACATCTGACTACTCGAAATGTAATTAATGCCATGTTTATATATTTCCCCACTTATTCGGTAGATCTGGTTTCAATAAAATGGAATTGTATAGTAGCTTACTGACATTTGCAAATCTTCTTGACCAATCCACCCATTTTCTTTAATCTAAATTGGATTGAACTTTTAACTTTAGACCTATTTAATTACTCTCCAATTCCCATATTACCAGATATCTAGACTAACGTTATGACAGCTTCATATGTTTAGATGATCGTATGTCCGGAGAGTTGTCACGTTATATTATTGCTGTAACTAGAGTTAGCTGACTGACAAAGCCCTCCAGCAGATGCATCCCTTATTAGCCAACATAACAGCTGTATGTCTGAGGGCTCTACTCGACTTCATACGTAATGAAAGATGAAGAGGAAACAACGGAATCACTTCATATCTGGCTGCCGGATATGTTCTGTAATTAAAAGATAAGCCTCATTGGTCTAACGTGGCAAGAGGAAACATTCCCTGAAATGGCGGATACGCGAAGATAGAAAACGATAGTTTTCTGGTGATGATAAAAGGTCAGTGTTTCACTAAATGGTTTTATTATGTGTATGGGGTGATTATGATTTCAGACTGTGACGGATATTATTCAGATATTTGACCTTGTTCGTGTATTCTGATATCGGATATTTATTACGTTTAAGCCTATTTTGAATTTTAAATCGTCATGAATCGAAATTCTTGTTAAACGTAGTTAGATATGAGGGACGCATTTCTAAACAGTAGGCACCTAGATCTATCTACAAATACGAAATATTGTAATTTTATCATTCAGCTACGGCTGCAGCTCGAACCCGTGTACAAACGTGGCACACGCACCCAACGCACACACACACACACACACACACACACACACACACACACACACACACACACACACACACACACACACAATATATATATATATATATATATATATATATATATATATATATATATATATATACAAAAATACATACAAATGAAGATAAATAAGTGTATGGTGTATGCGTGTATGCGCATGTGATGAGATAGGTGCTATATGAATACATGTGTGTGTTTCTGTTTGTGTATATGTATTTATGTATATATATATATATATATATATATATATATATATATATATATATATATATATATATATCGGAAGTGTATGCATTTGCATGGCGTGCGTGATGCTCTGTCTGTTTAACGGTGAAAAGGGGCACACAATCATATTGAAGACCCAATCTCTCTTCCAGTCTTATTCATAATTAGGTTTAGATATTGAGATATCCATGTATATATTAATACACAAATACAACCTCTATACACATAATCTTTTCCAGACAACACAGACATAATCGACAGAGGCATCTTGATGGAGGTAATGCAGATTCTGACATTTAGACGTGCTAGGTTTAATTACTCGATTTAGTTTAATTGAACAACATATGTTGTAATCTTATCCTAATATCTCAACGGTTGGTTTCGATATAGTATTGTAAAATGAAACGGCATACTATACACGTGACATCAATTAACTACTCAATTATCCCCCTTCTTAATTCCAATTTGTATGAGGTAACATTCAACGGTGGGTCTCTCTATTCAGATATGGAACAAGATGTGTCGCTGAAAGGTATTGATTCTCGATTTGTATATGGTTTGTAGATGGCATATATGCGATGCCTCCCTTTTAATAGACGTTTTCCAGATTTAAAACCCACTGATTGAATACATCTAGTTAGTTCTAATTAGGAACCGAATTAATGAGTAGAACGCTAAACGCTGTTTTACATTTGATGTATTTGCATTGTCTTGACCAGGAGTACAGCAACTTAGTAAAATGTGTTTACGACCCATTCAGCCTTTGTCATACATTTTCAGTCAGGCCTACAATTCTGCATGAAATCGATATACATACATGGTACCATTCGTATCGTTGTGAGATTTGAAGAAATTCCAAAAATGAATACACTGTATCGCAAAAAAATAATACTGGGTAATTGTGTAGATACCCGAGGACCTAGGCATGACATCCAACACACACACACACACACACACACACACGCGCGCGCGCGCGCGCACACACACATGCACACGCACACACGTTCACAGTATTGAGTATTCACTTGCAAATGAAGTTTTCACCGTAGCGGTTTTACTCCCTGTCAAAGCACTAAATGAAATAATGCGAAACCGTGATATGAAACTTAAATCAGATGGTAAAAATAATAATTCCAAAAGTAAAGATGCTTTATTCTCGTTCAAAATCAAGTGCTATTATCCGGCTTAGGGCTAAACAAAACGCATTTCATTAGAAACGATTCAGGACTTTGAGTGGCGTTTAGTTTTGTTTCGCCTTGTTTTATTTCGTTTTGTACCTTACTATTTTCACTACACCACGGTAACGGCTCGTCTTTATCGTCAAATATGGAACACCATTAAACATAATCTTCAGTAATTTGGTCTGAGCGTCAAATCGGCAAAAATACAAAGCGTGATGGAATTTTATTCATCCAGAACCTGTGATGACGCAGTAGTTTTACTCCAATGCTACCATGTCGCAAATACCTGTTTGTTTTATTTATTCTTCGCTGAGGTTTGTTCCGTATTGTTTTCATCCTCCAATTGATAAACAAGAGAGCTGATTATATTCATGAGCAACATAATTGATTTTATCCAATGAGAAAGCTGCATTCAAATTGTTGTCTGGATGTGGTTTTTATTTTACATTTTAAATTGAATTGCAGTTTCCTCTTCAGTTGGCAATAATATAGTGGGGACATTATTCCGACGGGAGAGTTCATTTTAGGGTAATAACCAGAAACGCTAAAGTTTAAATAATTATCCATGTTGACTAATAGTAGTAGGATAATCTATGAAATTTCACCAAGCTACGAATTGGGTCAGGTCAGCACTGCGTTCGTAATCCCAACAGTAGCTGTATTGAAGCAATGATTAGAACGCTGGAATGTTTCAAGTAGGGGTTGCAATCCCATGTTACCAATGCTACGGGCATTTATTTGGGGATTGTTTTCCAACCCCAATCAAATCTCTCCTGGGTGACTAGGACAGACATGGAAAATATGTTCCCTTATTTACACACGCCTAACCAATCCACGAATTCCAACTGAGGTAACCGCCTTCCACAGACTCCTTACATCCAATATCTCCAAACGCGGCGCCTTATTATTCTTCGTAGCCCACCTGAATGTACCTAATATCGGCACCTTATGGCACCGTGGTCTCGCCCGCAGCAGCCAAGGACAAAGGAAAGACGATCATTATAACGCCGAGCCTCACACCTGATAGAATCTCCCTCGTTGTCTCCGTGGAAAAACAAACCCCATCATTTACCGTCGCCGTGTTCGTAACACGTCCATTTATCTCGGCCACTCAGCACTAAAATCACCGCTGGGCTCTTCATATCGGCGTAGACGAGCCATTGGAGGAGTCGGAGAGACGCCACCAGGCTGGCAAAGACAAGACCATCACGCTGTCATTCGGCTCTCTAGCATAACAGCGTGTGTTCGTGTCCATAGCGTTTGCTGCGGTTAACCTGAAGCCGACGGAACAAGATCGGCTAGAGAGAGAGAGAGAGAGAGAGAGGAAGTAGCACTCTTCGTTCATAGCGTAGCGCCACCTGGCAATTGGTGGGATATTTCAGATCAGGCTTGGTCGGTGGATACTGGTGAAGACTACGGATGTTCCTTCGCTAGGAAAACTCATAGCCGTCACTCCAAAAGAGATGTCACCTTATTCCGCAGCTGTATGTTGTGGTAAGTAATTAATAGAATGACAATATTCAGATTAATTAGATAATATTGATGGATACGATGATTGATTTAGTGACATCCAACATGGTTTTGATTAATAATATTACGGATTAACATATGCACTAATCTATACCTATTTAAAGCAAGAAGCTATTTAATTAACACACAAGTTTTCTGCCGTTTAAATTGTTCGTAATATTACTTCTTGAAAACATATTTAATTGTTTTAACACAACAAGTAAATGAACTTCAAAATCTAATTTTTAAAGAATATTTTTTATCGAATTACTCCATGGATAAATCAAGAATTACGGTAACAGCAACGAGCTCTCAAATAATATATTACTTACATCACTGAAAATGCTGAAATTAGGCGATAAAGGATGAACCATGTCATAATATTTTATTCTAAAATCAAAATATTAAACAAACTGTTCCCATAGTTTCTCTGTAATATTACAATCTTAGTTACTGTTTTCACCAGCATCATATGCACTTTTTCATTGATAATAATACAGATATTGTAGTGATACAAGAATCAAAACTAAACCAAACCTTGAACTAATTCTTCCAAATACAAGTTGGTATTAATCACAGAGATTTAACTATTTGTATAGTCTGCTAAATCTGCTGTAACGGAGATCGGGGTTCAGATTTGTCAATAATATTTGGAGGACCATCATTTTCATGATGAATTCCATCATCAGAAGATGTCATATATATAGGGTCAAAATGGATACCAGACAATTAATATGATACTTTGTGCTTGAAATTAATGCCAGATTTTCAGAGATTTATTTACAACTCATTAGTATATATATATATATATATATATATATATATATATATATATATATATATATATATATATATATATATATGATAATTCATATTTTTGGTACACATGAGAGAAGATAAGGTTTTAACGGCTAACTGATTAGCAAATTCGCCCTTAAAACAGTTTAGATTTTTGATGACTAAAAAGCAATGAATGGCCATTTTTACATATTGTACGTGTTGTTTATGCGAGTCCTTCAGTTTCGATGTGGCGTCCGTTTAATCTAATCTGTAATTTAGCAAACTCTATTTTAAACAGATTTAGTCATGTAGCAAAATTCCCGGGAACGCAATCCCCACCCGGCATTATGGCAGCTACGTTATGGATGGTCACATGTTAAGCCAGCGCGTTGCCATATACTATTCTACAAAGAAATACTGCTCTCCGGCTGACACGACATGATATATGGCTCTGATATACGCCATACGCAGTAATCGTCATCTGGCAATGAACCGCATTGTATTTCCCCTTTACAAATAAGAAAAGGGGAAACAATGGAGCAGCTTTCTATCCGGCTGCCGGATATGTTGTCGGAGAGGTGACGCAGAGAAACATCCCATCCGATGTCGGATATCATAAATTATAATAGACGGCTCTGTGGTGTTGATAAAGGGCGATGAGTGGAGTTATCGCTTTGAGATTGTGGGGATGGCAAGTTTATAAACTGAACCAAAACGAAATAGTTCCTGTTATTAAATAGAGCTTAGTTTTTTGCAACTTTTAACAGGTGGGAAACTGCGTTTAGTTTAGCATAATATGATAAAAGCACATATCAATGCGTACACGCATTCAAACATGGATACATACATTTTATTTATTGTATGTAATATATAATGAAATATTGTCCACTGGAATACATTTGGAGTGACTTATCCAATTTTAATACATATCAGGAACTACTAGGTTAACCCATACAATAATTTACTTTGTCATGGTAAGCTAGATTGCACTGGACTTTATTGTATAGTAATCTATAGCATTATATATAGTAAGTAAGTTGCATAATTTTGTATTCTACTGTATTTTACTTCACGGCCCAACACTGCACTATCTAAAACTTATATCTGATACTTTACGGTGCCTTCCTCTGTTTTAATATGCTATACTGACTTGTACTTTACGTAAGGCATTGTCATAAACCGTGTTGTATACTTCGCTGTAAGGTAGAATATAGACTGTGTTTTGTATGTGTGGACGCATTAATCCAGGTGCATACGCACGCAAATAAATATATGCACATGTTCCTGCACACACAATAATTGATATTAAGCAACATATGTACCTGCACATAGACATATACACCCACATACACATACATATACATACATTCATACCCACACACATGTATACATATTCATACACCCGCGTGCACACACACACACACACACATATATATATATATATATATATATATATATATAATACGTATTTGTTAGTATGTGTTTGTTCCTCATTCACAAATACATTTTGAACATGGTATACATATTAGAGGAGGTTTAGCTGGTGTATATTTTGATGGTGAATATGATGGGTAGATTGAATTTGCCATCCGTGGTACTGAAGTCGTATGTGGTAGCAAGAAACCAAAATCTGGCAAACTGCTACACCCACAGAGAAGCAACCTGTATTAAACAAGGGTGTTTAACAACACAGAAACCTGTATATACGCACCATTACAGCTTATAGTTGAATGAGTTTAGAAATTGGCTAAGTCTAAAAGTAGGAGCACTGGTCTCGTTCCTTCACATCTTCGATGTACAAGGCCTATGAAGATCAATATTGCCTGCTATGACGTTTATGCCACATGTTACTAAGTGTACAACACTTTCCTGATGTGGCAAAAGGGGATATATATTTGTTAAGCAAATCAACACCATTGCCACTGTTAGGCCTTTTGAGTTCTAGGGACTCTAATTTCCCAAACCCCGTAGGCTTCGTCCTGTCCATCTACAAATTCCAAGGTCAGAAGTTGATCGCAGCTGGTATCCAGCTGGAAAACCCCTGTTTCTCTCATAGCCAGTTATATGTTTGATGTTCATACGTTGAAAGACCGAACATTATTTATGTGACAGCTCCAGGTGGAAAGCTACAAACATTTATTTATGATGAAACCTTTACCTGTGAATTGCTTGCCTTTGTTTACCACAAGTCAAGTGGCTGTAATATGTGTGTCTACGTTTCAAATAATATAAATCTCGACTTAGAAACCATATTTCTTCGCCTATTTTATATGAGTATTTTTCTTTCGGCAATTAAGTGTGATAGTTCCAGACCAACGCCGGGTATACATATACATAAATACATATTTGTTTCTGTGTTTCATCACATGGGTGATTAGGATTTAATTCTATACGAATGAGAATAATCTCCAAGATCAAGGGAATACCTGAAATAGGAGGCAATTGGTGGATGGATTTACGAAGTGGAAAGTATTAATAAATACTTTAATGAATACTTTGAATATTAATAATTAAATGCATATTAGTTTTATTCAGTTTTCTCTATACGCTTGATGCTTTTAGATATAAATTAACTTTAAACAATTTATATTTTAGCATATATATATATATATATATATATATATATATATATATTGATATATATAGTGTACACATACATAATGTTCCTCACAGTTAAGTGTATATTTACGCATTTCCAGATCACTGTGAATACATACCATACCGGTATGTTTTGCGAACTAAAGGGTCCCTTCATTTTATTATTCATTAAATGCTCGGAATATGCCACTAGTGATGGTGACTGACAATGTTCCCGGTGCTATTACAGTGGATTTTGTTTTAGTAAGGGATTGATATATCAGGTATTGTTTCCTCTTGTCTGTTGGCTGTGTACTTTTTGGTGGATATGATGCTACAGGATGAATTATTTGAACATGAGTGATTTGAGCCAGTATAGTTCATCTTTCAGGAAATCACGAGTTATGGTATTTAGCTCCATCTAACAGACAATCTACTGAAGCTTTAAACAAGTATACATAGTCGTGATTATTCTGAACATCGGACGATCCTTGAATATTAAAATTGGATATGGAGGATGGTGTTAATATACGCAGAACAGACTTTTTATCAATTTATTGTGATTAGTATATTTCTGGAAGTTGTGTCTGTTCAGGTAACAGGCTAAAAGCTATTATGGTAGCATGTATTAATGTATCAAGAAACGTAATACATTTAATAGTATTCAAATACCAATAGACACAATCGGCAAGTGGTATCTTAGTACATTTGAATACAAATATAAACATAGTAAATCCGATGTCTGGTTTTGATACTGAACTGAACTTCACCCTCTATTTACATATGCATGCATACGACATATATAATGGAATAATAGAACATAATAATGTCAGTGGTGATTGAAGGGCCAGTGTTGCCGAAACGATCTACCCACTGACCCTTAGATAATCTACCTTGATTACGACCTTCGTTTTATTGTCCCTCTCTCCTCGGTTGTCAGATAAGACCACGAACCATGGACATAGATAATAGATAATAGATAGATTGGGTATATATTACTCATTGACCCTATCCGTTAATATATACTGCGATCAGGATCCATTTTTGTGTCTGCGTCTTACCGCTTTATAACAAGTGTGACCTTACGTTTATGTGCTTACGACTGAATAGGTGTATGTGTGTCCGTGTGTGTGTGCTTATGTGTGTTTGCGTATTTATGTATATGTGCTTGAATATGTGAGTGTATCTATTCTTCCACTTGCATTAGTACTCAGCTAACACTTTATTACTTTTATTATCTCCCAGGCTATCCTTCCCACTCACCCTATCTCCCACTTTCTTTCTCTCTTACTCATATATATATATATATATATATATATGTGTGTATTTTTCTATCTAGCTATCTTTCAATGACTGCCCCCAACCCACCCTCTGTGTGTGCACGTGTGCGTGCATGCGTGCTTGCGTGCGTGAGCGCGCGAGCGTGTGCGTAGGTGAATGTGTGTCTGTTTGTAGGCGGCATTAATTGTATGCCTTTCGTGTTACGTTTATTCCACGTGATCTCTCTCCGTCTCTCTACTTTATTACTCGATCTATCTATGTACCCCTAGACGTTACCTTTTATGTGGATTACTTATCTTTATGGCTGATGTCCATCAAAGGCCGTATACTCCTTGAAGGAAGCGTGTGTGTAATATGCCAATAATAACAGGGACAATAGTGATAAGTATTATTTATTTCTTGACCTGCAATAGAATCCCAATAATCGACAAAAAGGATGAAATAACTATTAATTATAATTTGAATAATGAGGAATGAATAGCTTTCAGCTAAACAAACCACATATAGACTTCACAATACAAATCTACCCGGTTATGAGTTGTACACAGATTTTGTAAATTAGTAAATAAATATAATCTGACGCGAATTACTTTGAACATAATAATCTGTTGTCATCAGCATGTTTGGGTTGGGTTTCGGAAAATGCTCTAGATTTATTGAATCACTCATTCAATCACTCACTTACTGATTAACTCACTCACCAACTCAGTAACCCCACTCACAGGTTCAATTGCTCATCACCCATTCACTCACTCACTCTATCACACACTCGCTGGTCACTCGCTGATATCAATGATCCATTCTACGCTGATCACCCAAATAGATCGATTTCAGTGTTATAGAACCAGTATAATCAGATCACTTATTTATTGTGATCTCCTTGTGACTGAAGCTCATTTATACTGATGCGCACAAAAAAATAGACAGACAACTTAAATAGATTTACATAAATGAGATGATCAATCGAGTATCTAATTTTTCTCGATGAAGCATCCCTCAGATTTGCGCCGCGGGGTCTTGGGAGAATGGCTAAAATCAACTATTCTTCTTCCGAACGATATATCTTCTAAACGATTACCACGTCAGCTGCAGCCACTAACTATCACTCCGATGTAATACATGCCATTAATATTGCGGCTGTCCGGTCGGAGAAAATCATCTTTTTCAGCTATTTTCTGTTATTACTCGAGACGAATTTGAAAAACCTGGACAAGACATATTAGCCACTTGACGACAGCCAGTCGTGAGTGCGGCTGTAATATAGACGGCATGTCTGTCCTGTTGCCGGAGGCTGGCACATCAAAGGGAATCCTGTTGGCGCGATGAGTAGAGATTGTCTGGTCATAGGAAGTCACTATCGTGGTGTGCATAAGGATAGTGAGAGATGGATAGGGAGGAAGAAGGATAGACATTTGGGGACAATAGATAGGCACACACACATAGGCACTTGCACGCACGGATGCACGCAATATAATATATATATATATATATATATATATATATATATATATATATATATATTGTAACGGAGACATGGGGAGAAGGACACTGATTGACTGACGTGCTCAAAATCGAATAGGAATCCGGAAGATAACACGATAAATACAAATGAAACCCACGCATTAATAAATCATGACCCACTTATTACATTAACAAGCATCCAGATGATTTGCTATGAAACTTCTGCTTTAGACTAAATTAATTACCTGATGAAGTATGATCATTATCCGGTTATTTCATCACGCTAAAAAACATAATTTATTTTGAAGAAGAGCACTTGTTTAGCCTGGTTTATTGTTGTTATTAATATAATAACAAAATTATTGCTTGTCTTTGGCTTCAATTCGAATGTTTATATTAGTATATTGTTGGTCTTTTTAGTACAATCAATCCATCCAGATTTGTATAATAACCAGAACAACAGCAGCAGCAACAATAATTATACAAATACTAATAATACTGATAATTATAATAATAATAAATATAATATTAAAAAATCAAGAAAGGTGTGCACTAACCGATTAGTCAAACACCTCTTTTTCATCATTAGTGATTAGAGATTATCCGTTCTGGCATTTTATTCACGCTGCTAAAACACACACACACACACACTCTCTCTCTCTCTCTCTCTCACCATCACACACACACACACACACACACACACACACACAAACCTTGCTTATGTTAAATGGTACATAGGAATCATAAATAAACTCGCTGCATCATTCCGGAAACGAGAAAAAGAATCATGCGAGTGACTAAATAATCATTGAAAGCTTTTGCTACTTCATTATTGTTGATTTACCACGCGTGGGTTGATCTCCTCCTACCGTGCATCAGCACTATCTTGTTATCTGATCTCATAAAACCGGTGATTTGGCTCCACCTGCCGGTGACCTTAGCAAACGCTGCTGAAAATCTCGGCTGTATAATCCAATCAATGATTCGTGCTCTATCAGTGTCATTCGATCAGATCAACTTTACTCCGTTTTACACCTTTCATTCCTTCGGCACGTGTAGGACGTACTATAGCGTGGGCTCTGACGTTACCTCGCCTAAATGTGATTTATTTCTCACGTGACCTCGACGGTGGAATCACGTGACCGTACGCGGCCAATCACACCGCAGCTAACTAGGTTGCCCCCAAAATGGGTTTAACACGAATGGAGGGCTCCTCTTTTGATAGGCGAGGCGGGCCGCTTAGAAATCAGAATTAAGCAGCGGAAACGTAGGTTTGGGGAGACAGGTCAATTTCCGCTCGAAATGTCCAAGCCAGATTTAAGTGTAATTACTTCACTAAACTCCAGTCAGCGCAGGCAGTCACTAAGCTATTCTGTCACGCAAACATGCCACTCGTAGTCATTAGAATATCGTAAACGGTGACTGGTGATTAATATTACTACACTTGGGTGCACTTAGCGCAGGAAGCCGATCCTCGACAAGCAAAAAAAGTCAATACTGTTTTGAAAATCAACAACGAAGGCAGAGGAAATTGCCTGTAAAAACAAAACAAAAAATAATTTCACACTTGTTGCTATCATTCGAGGATTTCTGATAGTACGGAGATAAGAGCACTTCCCTTCTGAGCTCCACTTAGAAGACACAACATCTATGATTGCGGCTGCTAGTTACTAGTTATTACTTACACTAGTCTTGGTGGTTGTTCTTCGGGCGGATATTCTAGATGCTGCCAGCAGTGGGGCTAAACACAGAACTAACAAACTCATATAATGTGGTAAAATAGAATCATGTATTACTACGGCACACATTATATGGTTTTCATCCATCACCCAGTTTACGACGCAAAGACAATAAAATTAGTGCCAGCGCAATGCCGGTTGAATCTTTTGACGTTATTTGGTTAAGCGAAAAAACAGAAAACGCGAAAATTACTCCCAACTGATTTGACTTCTTTTATTTATCTTCTTATTCGTCACACGATCTAGATTCCTTTTCGACACACACCCGATGGATAATTATATTTAGGGCGGCTTTAGACAAACTGAATCCAATTAAATGGATTGACACAGAAGGATTTGCCGGGAGTCTCCTTTGCACGTTTGTTTGTGTTTTGTTTGTTATTAATTGATGTTTTCTATCAAGATCCGGCACGGATTTGCCAGTGTAAACAAATGGAACACTACACTCACTGGAGTTTAAGAGCGTTTCACATCATTCGATACGGGCAAGCAATACAGTACAGACTTGAGCGCATACAAGAGACATCCTAATTCAGTTGATCAATTGGACTTGAGTTGCTCAATTAACGGTTAGACCGAAATACAGACAGTGAGTCAGACAGACATATCGACACAAACATGCACATCACGCGCGCACAAATACCTGCTTGGACATAAATACACAAACATTGATACAAACACAGCAATACAAATAATCAAGGACAAAAGTAGCCAGAGAACCAATAATGTGGGTCAGTTAATAAGTGAGTGGCACAGTAAAGGATTGAATGAACGAATTAATTAATGAATCAATCAATCAATCAGTCAATGAGTAGCGGCCCGTCAATTTGTCAGCCAATCATTCATTCAGATTATGAGGGAGCAAAAGGGGAGAGGCGGTTAGAGCAATTGATAAAATTATATTTACACAACGAGATGTAGCAGTTAATGGGAGAGTACACATTAACATTACCAGATCCCCCGATTGTGTCATTAGCTCAAACCTACGACCGACATTTAGCCTCACTTAATTGACAAGCCATCAAGACTCCAACTTTATTGCAGTAATTCTACCAACAGTCGATGGCATGGGTTTGCCATTTGTAGAAAGATTACTAACGCGAAAACGTCATATCGATTAGCAATTGTTGTCATGGGAGTAAACTATGTGGAAATCATTTTGCACTGCCCTGATTATGGTAGTGTGTTATGCTTGGAAATGATTGATTGGGTTACGTAGACGACATCATATATCAGGATGTGCATGACACCTGTTTGCTTACATGGGTGAAGGTAGACAGTTAGCTACACTAACAGGCGTGTATTGAGGCAGAAAGACACACAGACATACATATCATTGGACTGAGAGAGAGATCGAATAATAGTGCAATATTTAGTTATACTAACAAATGTATCTACGCTAACCTAGATCGAAACGTGCTCATATGTCCATCGTTGCTATTTATAAGTAAAAATTCGAATCAAAGTGATGCCAATATATGTGCAATGTATATTAAGGGGTTGCTACTAAACATATATTCCACGTGTGATCAATACAGAAAATAGCACAACACTCACTACCACACTTACTCGGACATCTGCTCTTTCGCCGACGTTCTCATTCACTAGCGCACACTAATCCACTCGCCATGTCACTTGTTTGTTCACCCACTCGTTCACAATTATTTATAAACGCTTGCAAACGCACACATGAAAGGGTGCACGTACAGACATTGTAAATACAGTAACTGGGCCAGAAACATGTCATTGTGTAAGTCAATGCGTTCACAGAAACTGCCACTAAACTGGAGTAACGCCTCGTCACGTGACACTGCCCCTAATAACAACAGCCAATTGCTCATATTATTCAGGTGTCAGCAGCTTATTTGCCTTCTTATGTCACACTATTTCCAGTGTGCATCTTGGACCTTTCTAACGCGCCTTGTTAGACGCGGCACTTCCTGTGAACACTAGATGACAATAGCCGTAATATTATTATGATGGCCCAACCAGAAAAGCCCATCCAATAACGCGCCCACTCAGAAACACCCACCTACGCAACCAACTACGGGTCTCCGATAATGACGGACGAACACTCGCCAACAGCGACATCTTCGGAATACGAACGTGCGGAGAATCAGACTGTAGTTTCATCATTTCATTTTCGCGAAGTTCATAATCTTCTTCTTGTAAATAAGGTATACATGATATATGGAGTTTCCTTTAGCATTAAATACGTAGACATAGAAGGATGTGCTAATAACATCAAATTTTGACAAAATATCTTTTAAGTCAAAACGGATGCCTGGCACATTATAATAAAACATCATATGTATTAAAATATCTAGTATATATTAAATGACTGTGTAATCAAATACACTACAATAAATGACACTAAAACAGATATGAAGTTACTTCTGAAACATATTGATATAACACACAACACACACACACACACACACACACACACACACACACACACATATATATATATATATATATATATATATATATATATATATATATATATATATATAAAATATATATATATATCTTAGTCACGTTAAAGATATATCATGCGACAAGTTTATATTAAATGTTATAATAAAGCATGCTATATCAGGCATGACATATATCATGTAAAGGATCCAAGCCAATAAAGAACGTTAGGTGGCACTGTTATGTGATTGTATCTTGTTGAATACGATTGTTAAGATCAAAACTCGAGATAGTTATATTTGATACAGTGTTTTGGGATTGATGGTATTGTTATATTGCATATGATTTGTAAAACGACTTTGAATGGCTCCTGCTAGTAGGGGCGCTTTATTATTATTATATATATATATATATATATATATATATATATATATATATATATATATATATAGTTTCATTATTATTATTATTATTATTATTATTATTATTATTATTATAGTCCCGGTCTATTAATTAAAACATTTTGGATAACTACATTCAAAAGTATTAATTTTGTTGAATTGGTATCAGTTGTCTCCAGTTAGTATGCTGCAAAACCTTTCTCCTAATACATAATACATATTATGATAACTTTCAATGGTGTTTGAGTTAAATATAATATTCCCTATTAGCTGGTATTGTCGCTCGTAATATTGAGGACAATTCCAGAGTAAAACAGATATGTACAGAGCGTTGAAGGTTTGTTATTGTTATATATATTTGGCAGGCTACACATATGCGCCCTAGCGCATGCGCAGAAACAAGGGAGTAAGGACAGGAAAAGTTTACTCATAAACATCGAAACGTTATTCAAGGAACTGATCCAGATAGGAATCTTTGTTTAGGTTAATCAGTAGCCACATCGGCCACTGAGAATATTGAGACTATCCCTAACAACAACCTGGTCTTGCTCATATCGTTCTACTATCGATATTTGGCTTTGGCTTGTTATAAGAACCAATTTCACAGATGCATGGTGCATCTTTTTAACGCGTCTTGTAAGACAATGCATTTTCTCCAAACCCCAGATGATGAGAACCAAGTTAACACTATGACGACCCTACCAAGTAAATCCGTGTAACCACAAATTCGGCCAGAAACACCGATTCACCAAAGGATATTCAACATTGATACAGTTGGTTTCCTCCTTAAAACGTTCATCGTAAGCATATGGCGTATATTTCGTTTAGTCTTTGCATCTGGAAATTTTGAGTTTAGACTGATTTGGGTAGAAAATACTTTTAAAATATTTGTAGAGTAGTGGCTTATAATACGACTCTAATATAATAATAGTAATTATAATAATGTACAAATACATGCTCTTTTGGTCGAAAACACACAAAGTGTATTTAATTGGATTCGTAATGTAATTAGTTTATTTGTGTCTTTCAAAATACCTCACGCTTAGCCTGTCTAATCTAACTTGACCTATTCCATCTAGTATCTTTGTGTTTGTTTCATGAAATAGTAATACTACTGTTTCCTTATTTGAATCAACATATTAATGCTCAATGTATGCCTTCGAGACGGAAATATCACTTAAGGCCAGTTATTATGTTATTCGTTTCCCAAAATATGTATCTATAAAGGTTAATGGAGGACGCCATAGATCTAACCATCCACCCTCACAAGTACGCGAATGCGCGCAAGTGGAGACAAACACATACACACATTTTTCAATATACCCTGGATATTTGAATCCAACAATGTTCATCTCCTGACTGTCATTTTCTGATAAGTTTCCCTCATTTATCTAATTTATCAAACCTTATATATAACTTTATTGTTGACCTTACTGCTTTTCAAATACGATACAGGAAATTCCGTATTAACATCCTGATATTGCGACATTTCCTTAAAGCAAATTCAAATGTTATGAACTATTTTATTGTGCAGTTAGTAGTATACACTACTATATATATATATATATATATATATATATATATATATATATATATATATATATATGTATGTATGTATATATAGATAGATAGATAGATATATATAGATAGATAGATAGATAGATAGATATATAGATAGATAGGTCACACTACAAAATTCGTGTTTTGAATGTATTTACTGAATGTTTCATTCTAAGGATTAACTCTTCCACTTAGTTACCCGTTAAACAAAAACTGTCAGTCAACTATTTTTTTAGCATATATTGACACAATCTGTGCTTTTTGGGTTAAAGAGAAACACATTTCTGGCTAGTCAACATTTAAAATGTTAACAGTTTTAACATCTTATTTCACCAGCAAATAGCCAATATTACTTTCCTTTAATGGCTAAACATAGATGACAAACACACCGGTAGCTCCAAAGTTTATATTTTTCAATTCAAGTTTTATATTAGAAAGCAATTATTTGAGAATTATCATCCTACTCCAATGACAAATATACAACTTTCCATTAAAGCCATAGATAAGACTGGATTTGTGTTTAGAATGTATCAGAGCTGTTATGTTGTATTAATTACAATACGATGGTATTGCCGCTGTGTTGGCGACGGAATTACGGCCTGGAAAACCTGATGAATAGTCCGTTCTGTTAGTTTCACTCGACACGTCAAGTCCCTCCGGGAAGAGTTGTCACTGACGCCATCAATTTAAGCGTACTCTCGTATATTTGTGATCGGTACGTGTGTAACGTCACCACTCTCTAAGTCTCCATGTGATTACACTAAGCATGCGATTATAGTCTGCTGCATAATTGACTATTCATATAGTGACAAGCTTAAGGTGATCCTTGTAGACACCAATGTATAACAACGTTTATAACCCACATGAACAATGTATGTATAATTTCCAATATACACTTGATAGAGTGACTAATAATGTCAAAACATATTGATAAAAATCACTTGAAAAAGGGAATTGGGCACTAAAAAATTGCTTTATTCAAGGAGTGGAAATTATAATATACATAAAGTAGTTATTTGTGAAATAAAAATCGAGTTAATGAGTAAGTAATTAGGTAGGGGAGTGGGTTAGTGATTGGGTGAGCGAGTGCGTGGGTGAATACTAAGCGCAGGTGATTAGGTTAGTGAGTGACTGATTCAGTCCTGAAGTCACTAGGTGGATAGCGTTGAGTGACACTAGAGGAATGAAATGAACATGGCAAAGAAGCAGCAAGCCTATTATAGGTGTTTAACTTAAACAGAGAAAGTGTCTTCAGATTACAGGAAAATACTTTTAATTAAAGAAGCTTAACTGGAATTTGCAATTATTGTGACATTTCAGTTCCACCAGCTTATCCTATAGAATACTAATATATGCTTACTAAAGATGTTTTAATGTAAACAGACTTAGCTCAGTTAAATAGTTCTTTATTTGAAGGAACTAATCGCCTTTACTATGAAAAACACCGTGGGTAACCAATGATTCGATAAGTGAAATTGCTGTCATGTAATGTAATGTTTTGCTCGAGGGCGTTGTCAATAAATACAGATAAACATCCTTAGGGTTTTAAACCATATAATCATTATGGACTTCGTTGTCTAACCATCTAAATAGAAATCCAAATATTTGGAGAGCCCCACAAAAGATGCCGAAGTATTGAAGCGCAACTTATATATTTCTATGTATGTACTGAAGTTTGGTAATTTCGCGAACTGTAAATGCAATTTCCTTTTGTCGTGAGCCATATATCGCGGTAATTAGTAATGCGATTGTATATTAATAGTATAATGAATCCCGATACGTTGGGAGGTGAAACAGTATGTGTCAATTATCTGAACAGCAGGAATAAAGCTGCATCTAATCTACTTATATTGGTGGGTATATGCGAATATGTGTAACCTATTATTGTCCCGTTATATTTAGCTTGATATGATGATATATATTGCAGTCTGTGCTATAATTGTGGATCATGACAGTAGAAATAAGTGTACACCTTACGGATATTACACCATTGGACTGCTTAGTACGGCACAATACTGTAAGGCACGTTAAAGTCTAGAAGGTTAGAGTAGTGAACATTTCAGCATATTACATATTGCTCGAACATCGTGTGGCCTAGCGAAGTGTACCAGAGCACAATACATGTAGTTAAGCACAGTGCAGCACATGTCTGTACAGCGAATGGATAACTATTTTATTGTATAATCCAGTCTAACAGTCGCATTATGGCTGAACCATAATACCAAACTAGGTGCCAGTAGATATCAACACAATTAAGCCTGAACTCATGACATATAAGAATGACATCAGTTTACGTAGAGAAATACCACCATCAATGGACATCATTAGATGATATTGTAATGGATTAGGACACGAAAAGAGAAGCTCTACTCCATACATCTCCACTATGGCTGTCTAGCCTAGGTAAGGCTCACACACGCACATACACATAGATAATGAACGCATACACAGATACAGAGAAACACGTGCACACACATGCACACATCCAGACACACACGCACACACGTAAAATACACAAACACACTCACACACACTTACACAAAACACACACACATACACACACACACAAACACAAACTAAATAAGTAATATATATATATATATATATATATATATATATATATATATATATATATATATATATAGAGAAGAGAGAGAGAGAGAGAGAGAGAGAAAGAGAGAGATCAGTCACCGTTCATGAAACATATCTTGATACATTAAACCAGTTCATAATAACATGCCTGTATCACGCTTCTTCACGCTGCAGCATTGCAAATAATAACATTCTTACAGTCTCCAGCTTTCACCATCTTACTTTGATTGTTTGTGACAAATTTAATCAAATTTTCATCATGTTCATGTTACGCTTGTCTTGTTAGTCTCCCGTAAACACCTTATTAGAATAGTTATATTAATATTGTGATGATCCTTCCAGGATGTCCAATCCCATAGGCCTACCACATGGAACGATCTATAAACCCACCCACGTACACTTCTTCAACAATGATGCACGAAGATATGTCATCAAAACATTCATGGAACACGACAGTATTGACAATGTTTGAATCAAATTAGTTCTTCTAGACGATTGTCTCGTGGCGATATAAACGTAATAGTCATTTAATAACCAATTAATTTAGAGTTAATGACTAGTTTCTGTAGGCTCGGCACTATACAGACATTGACAGAATGCCTGAATGGCCTTTCCCTGGAAATGTATCACACATTTAGAAGGGCAATTCTGATTCTAAGCAACTCGTGGAGTTTTCCAGTGCAGTATCTTAACAGCTGTGCCTACCTCATATAATAAAGATGTTCATGTTCTGAAGCTACTTATTCTGACATAAGTCCCTCTTCTGCTTAATTTAGTAATCCAAACACACACACACATACAAGCACGCACGCACACATACGCACGCACGCACGCACCACACGCACATAATATATATATATATATATATATATATATATATATATATATATAAATATATATATATATAAAATAAATATATATATATATATATATATATATATACTTTATAGTTCTTCATTGATCATGGTACTGCTGAGATACGATTAATAATTCATTGTGTTAACACACCATATGTGACTATACCGCATTGTTCTTAAATACATATGGTCTTTAACGACGTATTTGCTTAGCCTGGCCACATATTGGATAGGCGACAGAAGAAGTAAAAGCCCCACAAGCTTAGTTACGTTGAGTCTATTTGAACCCACCTATGTGGGATTGTAGCGCATTGATCTAACTAATATGCGGCAGGGCCGCCCTGCAACGGCATAGGTATTATTTCTTATCACATATACCACTCCAACAGGCATCGAATAGCTTACTGGAAGAATGAATTTGCAAATGAGTGAGTGGCTGAGTGAGTAGGCGAGTGAATTCACTGTAGGAGTGCGTCTAGTGATTCATTTGGGGAAATACATCCACAGAAAGATACCAGAAGAAAATTCTAATTTTCCAAATCTCACGAGAAAAAGATGCGTTGGCGTTACACCAAAATACACTTTATGAAAACGATTAACTCGTTCATTGTAACGGTTGTGTTGCACCTGCACATTCTGTAGAGAATTAGCGTGTGCACGATTGGAATATTAAGCTGGATACAACAACGTGAGTAAAGTATATGTCAGTAATATTCAATTAACTTTGTCAGTGGTTTATAATTATCAGACTGTGTGTTTTGTCTACGTAATTATTTTGTGGATGTGCAAGGTTTTTGTTCACTTATCAACATAATAAAACAAGGGTAATCACTGAAATAATTATATATGTACAGAGAACCAATTATACTAAATGTAATTGCCTACAGTGATATAATCTTGAACTTGTGAACCTTCTTGATAGGCTATGATGTACTTCATGCCCCAAACTACTGACATTTCTCCTATTTGAAAATCAATTCTCTTCAGAATTAACAGATATGGACTGACAATTATCATGCTGACAATGCATATTAATGCGCTTGATAACTTT
>JAODUP010000675.1:0-30000 GCA_025642065.1 Paralvinella palmiformis | reverse complement strand
CGCCGATGAATTGTTCGTTCTGTCGCTGCCGATGTTCTGCTGGGCGACCTTCGCCAATCAATGGCCCATAACCGGCGTGTTGGGCGATATATCGTGCAAGATAGCGTACGCCTGTCGGGATATCACCAAGTTCGCGAGCGCCTGGACCATGGTCGCTCTCAGCGTCGACCGGCTCTTAGCCAGCTACTATAACCTCGGGAATCTCCGGACGATCCGGGCGGGAAAGATTGTCTGCTTCAGCATCTGGCTCGCGTGTGCGCTGGTCTCGCTCCACTACTTCGTGCATGCCAAGACCGTGGCGAACAGCTGTCACCTGGACAACGATTCATACGGCTGGTTCTGGACTATCATGCAGCTGCTGCTCAGTCTCGTGCTGCCCTCGATCGGCATCTTCATTCCCTACCTGATCCTGTCGAGGCGCATGCGCTACCGGATGCTGAACCGCAGCGGTTCGTCGGCGTCGAGTCGGAACAGCCCCAGTCGGTGCATGAACCGGACGGTGTTCGTCGTCGTGACGGCCTTCACCTTGTGCCAGACACCCTATCACGTGGTACAGATAATTTCCAAAGCGACCTTGTCAAAGACGTCCCACGCCTCGCTGTCTCACGTCCAGCGACTGATGTACGCTAACGCTGTCTCACAGATACTCGTCTTCGTCTCTTCCTGCTGTAATCCGATCATCTATGGTCTTCTCAACTATAACTTCCGTGAGTACCGTTGCCATAGTTTGGTTATTTTATCCTTATTGCATAATACAGTCCATCATTATATGAGATATCGATAATCTGAATCTAATTACCAACGTCCAGACAGAGAGCCCTTTCCGTGATCTCATTTCCTTTGAAAGCCATATTTAATAAAATATGGACTTTCACCGTTGACAGTGAGCAAACAAATCAAGTGCATTAGTTTATACCTAGTAAGTTAATTTATTCAATATTGAGTTTATTATTCTACAAATGAAATCACCTGAATAAGTTGGTGCTTGATTTAGCCTCAGCTTTTACAAAATCCGAACTCTATTCCCAAGAGGTAACACCCAAGGAAATCTCAGACAATTCTAAATCAAACATAGGCTTCATTTATTCTAGATAATTACACCACCATATATATATATATATATATATATATATATATATATATATATATATATATAAAATGGCCGAAATGGCAGTTATTTTACGTGGCTTAGCTACCTCAAATGAGGGAGACGCATATGGTCTGTAATTTACTGCTTCACCACGGGACTAATTCTAAATAAATTTAGAATTTACAACATATGGACAGTTTGCCTAGTTGCATGAAAAACTCCTACTCTAGTATTACGGCCGGGATTCGAAAATCCAATCTCCCGCACTATGCGTAAATAGTCCCCCTCTCTACCTTTTGAGGCCACAGAAGCGGTATTATATATATATATAATATATATATATATATATATATATATATATATATATATATAAAATAAAAAGCATGTTTATATAGCGCAAACAGGTAACCCTGTTCTGAGGCGTTTTACAATATTAGTATCCCTGACTCAGACCTGTTTCCACCCAGCACACAACTCAACTCCCAAGAGAGCATACAACGCATGCTGCCATTATAGGCGCAAAACATTACCCAGACACATAGCCATGGCGTCCTGTCAGGTACTAAATATTTATGGATGAATGAACCAGTCGCCACATGACAGCATTGCACTTCACGGAGATTCGAACCCGCGACCATTCGCCTACGAGTCTTACGCTCTGACTAACTGTGCTATCACGGCTCGACTATATATATATATATATTGTTAAAGATTACCTTTGCCTGGGGGCAAATCGAAGTTATTCTTAAATATTTGCGTTGTCCCCATTTTTTCCACGAATAACATTAAAACAGAGATATGATAAATGGCATGTTTCTTTTAAATCCTTTTCATGCAATTACTTATTCTTCAATGTTTCTATAACAACAGCATGTTCTATGCTCTCTTCTATAAAGGATTTGAATTGAGTAACTGATTGATTCTTTTTTGCTTCCTAGTTTGCTGGCAAAGCATTTTTACTTTCCTGGGATGAACATGTGCCATCATGCCATTAAAAATCCCACATCATTCAATTATAGCAATTTGAATTAGATATAGCATTGTCGATTTGCTAGTTTCCAGTTGAGAGACTAAGTGCAATTAATTGATAAATTAAAAAAGAATATTTTAAATTAACTGAATTGAGAAAAAAAACTAATTCATTACGATAGAGGGGGCAATGTTGTTGTTTTTTAAAATTAGCCTTACATTCATCTAATGGACAGGAATAACGTGCTTTTTAACATCTTCCTTGGCTACGTGCAGATTATAAGTAGCCGAACAAATATATCACCGGGAAATATAAAATGACAAATACCACCCACTCATCCAAAACCATTACGAATCAATTTATTATACCGCTGCCTTACTAGTCGGAAAGTCTAAAATCACTTTGTTAGAAGGGCAGTTTCGTTGAAACTCTAAGGAAAAAGTTCTGGAATTTGAACAGCTAGGAGTAGATTACGATCATGTAATATTCAATGCAAAGGAATTGTAGTACATCGAATAACACATTACGTTCGCTTAGAGCAATGAGTAAATATTCACAGTTGAACTAGGTCTTTACTGCGAACAGCCAATGGGCAACAAATACACGAACACACAACTGGGTACTTGGTGGGCATTTTCCTTCAATCAAAAATATGTTTTAACCTCGTCAGGAAGGCCAACCGGTCTTAAATGTACCAAGTATTCGTTCTTGGTTGAGTAATAAAGCTATCATTTAATACCTACATAATTCGATAAACAAGTTCAAATTCGTTTGGATGCTATGAACAATTTTGGTATCAAACTAGAATGATATCTGTAGTATCTTAGGCTCTTACACTGGGGCTTTATTTATTCAGGAATACCTTCCGAGACAAAACCATATATTTACTGAGTGTGGTTTCTCCTTGTCATAGGGTATTCCTTGAGTGAAATAGGTTGAATAGGTTCGAATTTTACTATTAACTGTAGTTGTGGGATGTTGAATTTGTCCATCATGTGGCCCACGTAAGTTGCCGCCCTGCTGTATCTATCCGTAACTGACAATACCCAGGCTAGATGAAAATAACTCACTTTTGTTATGGCAAGTGGTGGGAGTGCTGCGGCTGTTACCGCTGTTGGTTGTTTCGTTTTTTTCTTCTCATATTGGTATGATGATGAACTATTAATTACTTCCATGGTATAATACAGAGACCAGAACACAAAAGGCAATTTATGCTGTTTACCAGGAATACCATTTATGCAAACAAAAGGTGGCAGATGTTCCGATATTCAGCCCTTCGAGAAGTCAATATTTTAACCGGCGGAAGGGGACAAGAGGAGATTGGCTTTCAGATGACAGCACCAACCCTGACATCGACACCAACAACCAAACCATCAGCATTTAACCCACACCGTGTACATCATCAACACATGTTGAAGCAACCAAAAAACAAACAAATAAACCTGGATAGTATAAAATCAGTTATCATCAGTCCATTGGCCTATGAAGTCTGAGATTGGTCGCTGAACAAGTCGCCGCAAATTACAAATAAGTGAAGAGGAGTGCATACTGTTATATATAATTTGTTATTCTTTTAGTACATTAGGTTGTATACATATCACATTACATTCAGAATATATTAATTCGGACATCATTTAGCCGACAAATCCACTATCCGACACATTATTGTCTGTGACGGATTTAGCTCAATTATAAATGACTCTTTAATCCGACAAAATCGTATTCTGCGTTCCGACTCCGACACTTCATTTCGCAAATTGAATGTGACAATTCAATGTAAAATGTCCTCGATAATCGACAACACGAAAATGTTGCCAAATAGTTCCACTGGTCCAGTCATGCAAGACACAACAACATGTTTTCAGTAATGGTTCATTAACCTGCCCACTCGCGATAATTGCTATATCGTAACCAACTGCAATCATCCTCGACTATACACACCAACACACGATGCTTCCAATGCCTGTAAAAGCCAATCATAATCATTCATGGCTAATTACAACACAAGTGTGTGATCTTTCCAATGAGCAAATCATGCGTTAATCTGATGGACTGAGTGACACGAGTATTCCTTTATAATGTCTGTAATTAACAAACATCAAAATAATCAATAGCTTCATTGCCATTCCATATCTTACGCACGGTTATAGAATATTGGTTTACATACGGAGGTATATCTTTATGCTTAAAACCGGTATGTCACGCACTAGATATTCCGACATTCTCGTTTATCCAACATATTATCATGTGACAAACATTGTCGGATTAACGGATTCTGATTGTATATTTCGAATGCATAAATTGTTCCTAAACAATGTATCTGGATTTCTTTCTTCATTCATTTTCATTTGGTGGAATATGACGCTGTTTGTGTATATTATAATCTTAGGTAACACTTTATATGTACCTTAATATGTCCCATGTTTTCAAAGAATGATTGGTTCGTTTAGTCTTGATATCAATATATCACCGAAGGTGATTCCAAAGATATAATAATGGTTAAAGGAACTCAGTTAAACTGATAACACTAGGATTCTCGCCCAAATCAAAGATATTTTTACAGACAATTATTTGGGGTATTATTATATTACATATTATTTGTATAACGCATTTGAATGGCTCCTGCTTGTAAGGACGCTTTATTAAATATACATTGTTATTATTATTATTATTATTATAAATCTGACTTGCAGGTAAAAGAGATCGATCACTATACGAGTTAATTTCATGAAGTACATAAAACAACAAGGTACGCGCCTTTTGTTTTGTTTTTGCTGGTATTTTTTTGCCGATTTGATGCCGAGTGTTACTCTTCCGTTACAACAGTTACAGGCTGTAGAAGTTTGAACAGCGTCTTGGGTTTCCTAGTTTCTCTGTCCCTGCCTTCTGTATCGATCGTCAAGTGAAGAGCGTACTGACATCCCAGGCTGAACAGATTGGGTGCTGAACATTGTTTATCTCATAAAATGCTGTGGAAGCTAGGGCCGTCTAATTTGGCAGATGTTACGTATAAAGTCTCACTGGTGGTCATCTGAATGGACGTGTGATTAGAGAACATATTGTTTTTAAACTTTACTATTAACGTAATAAGATAATTATGAGAAGAGGATATTGATGATGATGTTGTTGGTGATGCTGATGATCATGATGATGATGTCGATTATTGATATGAGGATCACGATGAACACACGTTCGCAGTGAGATCAGCAGACAACAAAAACAGAATGAGTTAAAACCATTACCGAGGATTGGAAGAAGCTAAAAATAAATACGTCTCCTCTCCTGGGAAGATTATCTCCACGCGCACATACATAATATGTTTCCAATAACATAACACGGTACGTTTACAAATATGGATGCCGTTTTCAGTAAGACCGAGGTAGCGAATTAGTTAGGCGGCTAGGATTTCAATCCACGTTATTATCTAAATAGAAACCGAGCTGAAAGGAAGTTTCGCTTTCATTTCGGGATAAAAGACGCCATTCCCATCATGAGAATATGAATGTTGGCCTCCTTTTTACTCTGAAACAACGTTCACCTTTCAGCTCTCAGCAAATATCAGGCTTGAACACCGACGTGCGCCTCAAAGCAGGAAGGTCACCTTCGAGTTCAAAGAAGACGCAGTTTATTCTTTTTCTTTTGGCTTGGCAGAGCATAAAACTCGACCCTCGGATCAGCAATTTTCTTCGGAACTTGTTCCTATTTATATATGGGTTTATTTCTGGAATACCATAATTATATCAGCGCGAATATGGTTCGAGTGCTGTGTCTGAATTGTATTTTGAATCCTCGTTATTATCTCAACAGAAATATATATATATATATATATATATATATATATATATATATATATATATATATATATATATATATATATATGTATATATAATCTATTCTCGTGTATTTTACACTTGAATGAAATAATTTTAAGAACTGTTTATTATTGTAGATATCCATTAGATAACAATCATGTTGTTGATTTGTATTAAATTGAAAAGCTGAATAGCATGTTATATATATATATATATATATATATATATATATATATATATATATATATATATATATATATATATATATATATTATATATACCAATTAAGAACGTTATGATGATTTTAGCAATATAGGTAATTAATATCACTTACTGTGACTACACAAACAGCGCCTTAGCTGCTGACCATATTTGGGTTCTATTTAATTCCTCTCATCTATGGTCAGGTATTTTCTGTAGGTTATTATTATTTTACTCTATCATATTAAGTAATTAACCTTATTTTCGCTGTTATTATCAGTATTATGCCAGTTTTTGCTGGAAGGAAGACATTATTTGACCTTTTCTAGTTTGATTATTTCCATAATTATTCCGTAATTGAAAGACTAAGTGTTTCTTTTGTGAGTACCAGTTTTGTGATACTGACATTTGAAAAATGTATAACCGTTATTTCATAATATAATGATGGTTAATTTATACTGAGCCGTAGATAAATCTATACATAAGATTGTACACTACATAAATCTTATAATGTTTAAGCTCTAATCATGTAGCTGAAACATAAAGCAACTTTTGTCAAGGAAATATAATAATATATATATATATATATATATATATATATATATATATATATATATACATTAATCTTATAATCAAGTAGTGTGTATATTACCTGACATTTTCAGCTAATTCGTCTATTGGTAACTGATATTTAATATATATATATGTGTGCGTGTGCATGTGTGTATGTGCGTGTGTGTGTGTGTGTGTGTGTGTGTGTGTGTGTGTGTGTGAGTGAGTGTGTATGTACGTGTGTTTTATTTATCCGTGGGAATAACATAGGTGGTCTGCTTTATTTCAGCAAACCGTAATATATTAAGAATGCTATAGTTGTGGTAACGCTGTTAAATGCGGTTTGACGTTGCTTGTTACCATGGTATTGTCGCCATGTTCAGTGGCAGTTTTTAGGTGAAATGTACCCGATTGAAGTTGGAAAAACCAACAGGTTATAATCATTTTAAGCGAATTCCATGCTTTAATGAGTTCATATATTAAAGTTGTCACAGAAAGACATAACATAAGACATTCAATGGACAAAACTCTTATTAAAATAATAAACCCGAACTTCTAGGTATTATTAATATAAAGGATTCGAATGAAATCTGAAAGCTTATTTCAGGAATATCCACATATGATATATTTACCCCTAGCCAAGCAGTGCACCAGACATGCTAATTCTATCATATCCAATCCAGGATTGTTTTGACCACAACATAAATATTGTATTGCATAAATATAAATATTCAGTGTAATAGTATAATACTCGGAAAGGAGGGCTTCCCGTTCACCAGTAATTCTTTTTCTGGAATCACATAATTCGTACTGGTGCACACTGAATTTAGTCCGGGAACGTATTCAAATCCTGAAAACAGTTGACAATTTCCATCTCGAACATTATAAATAACAGAATCGAGAAAACGTACACCGTTCGAACCAGCATTATATTAGATTCCTTATATTAATAGCTAACACCAAAAGCACATACATACCGTAACCTGAACTCCCTGCCTTAACGCAATATTTTAGTTGAGGCATTTTAGGTGTGACACGATTTGTCAAAAAGTAGTGGCTTTAAATAATTGATGAAGTGCTAAATGTCACCAGCTTATATGGGCATTCTCTCTCTCTCTCTCTCTCTCTCTCTCTCTCGTTGTGGGGGATACTCCCTCGTTGTATCCTTCGGCCACTCAGTTACAATTTAAATTTCACCTCAAATATGAATTTGATTTTGCGTATGCATCCCGTACACTTGACCGTTATGCTAAGATGCAACAATTAAGGCGTATATGTAGATGCATGCGGATGCGTGGGTGTATGTGGTTTTGAATTCAACGTCTTGCTGAGGTCAGCTCAAACGTTTCTGTGTATGCCTTAATTAGCCGTGTAACAACATATATTTATAGCAATTTCGTAAAAGTTGAATATTTCTTCAACGAAATAATCCGCAAATTAACAATTTGTATTTCTTTACAAAGATCAGTTTATCCATCGAAGAGATATATTGGATTGACAATTATTAACGCGAACGGGTTAATGTGAATTGAAGAATGATATTGATTTTAAATTGAGGCGTGTTTGTGTGTGTTTCACCGTGTGTATGTCTATGTGTGGGTTTGTTTGTGGTTTACAATGCATCTCCGTCTAAATATATTTATAAGAGGATATGTATGCGTGTGTGTATTTGTGGGTCTCCCTCTACCCGCCTCTCTCTCTCTCTGTGTTTGTGTGTGTGTGTGCCTGGATGTACCTTTTTATATAAGTGTAATCCAATGCTTCTAAACGGAAGTCCCCTACAAGAGGACGTCGTTAAAGAAATGCCACATGAAGGGTTTTCGTATCAACGCTTACCGTGGAGATAACAAGACCAACCCTTACCTTCTGCCACAGATAGACGAACTAAGCCGACTAATTAACTACCTCACATATAAGGATCCTCTACATATGTGGGCTTCAGCAACACACATCTCAGTTATTGTGCACTACGACTAACAGATGCTCAAGTGCACAGTGGACATAATATAATCGCTGATGATGTGCTGCTGCCAGGTATTGCCCATTTCGAAACGAACATAAATACCTATAATAATCTCTAGCCCAGATATGGCCAAGCCTGCTCAAGTATCTGTCTTCTAATTACCGCTCGTAATACAAGACAGGGGACGACATTAAATCATCTTTCTCTTTCCAAGTGCAGCTAAGACACACTCGACCTTCTGAGGGCTAAACACATTAACAGTATTGTTTTGAGCCAGCGTGGGCTGAATGGCTAAAAACAGTTGAAACCATGTATGTCTGAAACCTACAGGCCATAACCAATCACAGATCAAACATATTCCGCGTGGCTATCACTTTCACTTCCTGTCCATTACTTTAGATCACGTTACTAAAATGACAAAAAAACAAACAACACCAGAACGTCTGTTTGTTAACTGACAAACCTATGTTTTATATTGGGATGCTTACAGCATGTTTAGTTCAGTTGATGAAACTAAAATACAAGTAAATGGCTTTGTGTATGACACGCACGCACACGCACACGCACGCACACACACACACACATACACACACACACACACACATATATATATATATATATATATATATATATATATATATATATATATATATATATTAGTGAGCCTTTTTAGGTTTCGTGTATGCAAGTTTTATTTTCCTAATATCTATATTTTACCCAATTAAATAAATGTGTAAAAAGTAAGGAATATCCTTCATAATACGGTGTGTTACTTAATAAGATACTTAGGTTCCTTAGTAAATCGGGAATGTATTGATTATCGTATTGATTAGCAGCGGAGACTGTTGTAAGCAACAGTCAGATCGGGAGTCGATTATTGTGCTATTGGCTCTTTTAATAGTGTATTCTTGTACAACGAACAACATCTGGATCACGTTCTGCATTGATCTGTATTGCAATCCTGTTGTAAGCAGCGATATGGAGTGCTATTTCCGATCATGTACCTGGAGTTAGTGAAGTTCTTGTAATTTAAAAAAAGAGCTAATTACTGCTTGAAACTATTATCTTACATGAAATACTACCATCACACAACTCATGCCCTTATTATTGACATGAAATAAGATCTATCGTAATAACGTAAACACAAATATTCTAAATATGGTAAACAATGGTAAACATTGTGTCTCACACTCTCTGTTGCTACTAGTTATATCTCACCACCCACAGACTACCTTGCCATCTCCAGATGCCGATAATTTGTTCTTATTCTATTGTTATATAGTCAGCATTCCCGAACCTTAAATATTCCTTGTGATATATTGCATTATTATTAATAACTCAATACTGTTATACTAATTTCTGATAGGCATCATTTCCTTTCCTTCTATACCTGATACAACAACTAAGCCCATGCATTATTACTGCTGTACTACTCTCAGCTTATCTTGACGTGCTTGCTAATGGATAATTTATGTTACATTCGCTTAGCATGATATAAGTGATTTATTTTTTGTTCGTTTTTGTTAGTTTTAATTATTTATTTTGGGAAATGTGGTTTCATTCTGAAAAGAATGATTGTTTATTTGACCAGACTTAATTAAACTTGTCATTTAGTTGAAATTTATTCCATGGTGCTCTGGTCATTTAACATTTTAATACAAATTGATTTTGCTTCGTTGACATGATATCGCATTGTAGCCATCCCTACTAAATGATCAATTCAATTACATAAAAATTGCTTAGAATATATTTATATATTATGTCCCCGAGCTGAAACTTCCATCCGGGATGCTTCTTACTTATTACTTCAGAAGATGCAAATAAATATGTATTTAAATGGCCTATATGCAATATTGGTCTCCACACATATCAAGAAAATTCCTCCAGACTGCCACTATTAGTTCACCGCTGATGTCTTTAAGACAAATGTCACAACCTCGTCACGATATCTCTTCAATATAATCAGAATCCTACAATTGTTTTGAAAGGCGCTAAGTGGTTTGCAAAGGTCGTTAGATTGGTAGGTCTATCAAATAAAATAGAATAACGCCAGACGTCTTTGTTCATTTTGAATACCGATATATTCCTGTGGGCGTCACATATTTATCTCGTACGAAAAGCGAATTAGCTGATCCCCACAGGCTGATGAGTAGCCCAGACACATGCATAGGTATACGCATATATGTATCGACATACGGAGGTGTAGAACTTTTATATTTAGATGGATGTATGTATAGTTTTATTTAGATCAAAGTTTTGGAGGTAGAGGTATCAAAGGATGTTTAGAGTTGTGGATGTTCTGCGCCAGTGCTTCTCTATATGTATCCTAAAACACACACACACATACACATACTTATAAACACACACACACACACACACACATACACATACTCATAAACACACACACACACACACACACACATATATATATATATATATATATATATATATATATATATATATATATATATATATATAATATCTCTTCCGTTTCAGATATCAGCTGGGTATTAATAAGCCTTGAAATAGATAAGGAAATCCCTTTTGAAGGTCATCATTTGTTTCTAGTTCGTATGCCATTAATCAAACACTTTCAGCAGAAGCAACCTGTGGTTACCGTATCTATCATAAACCTGGAATACACTCTGCGGTTACTTTGATTGCCGATATATTTAGTTGAAAACCAGCAATATTTATAACGAACAAAGGAACCCTTTGCTTGCAGGCTTTATTTCCAACACTCTTTGTGCTAGAAACCGTCATTTTTCAACATAAATCTCGCCGGCATAATTCAGCTTTTGTCGTCATTGAGGCTGACATTTCAACAGCGAAGATAATGACTTAGCCAACCTTTTGTATAATATACATAATTGAGGGTATCATAAAGATCTTGCTTACAATGGATCATACCGGGCGATTATGGAATGGACCAGCAATAATAGCATTATGCTTAAAGTTTACGTGTTCACCTGTCAGCCCCATTGTTTTTGACGTGACAACTATTCTTTCTTTCCATCAGAATTGTAAGGCAATATTAGAAGCAACATTAAACAAAACTCACTATAAGATTATATATTTCCGGATATGAAGGCCCTGATATTAGGATTATTATTCGTGGATCATTTTAACTGCAGAATTTCCTTCATCACTAATTTGTTGTAGGTAGATAGCTGTAAATGTTCGGGTTTTGGTATATATATATATATATATATATATATATATATATATATATATATATATGTGTGTGTGTGTGTGTGTGTGTGTGTGTGTGTGTGTGTGTGTGTGTTGTGTGTATGTGTGTGTGTGGGTATACTTGGCATTTCTTGAAATTTGGCTTGCAAGTCGCCTATTGGGCACAACCACCTGGTGTTGACATCTGTTATGTCTTTATTGTGGTATTAATAGGGATCTTTGTGGATAAATTGGGTGATGCTGTCTGGTAGGGATGTTGATTTTCTTATAAGCAGTGCTGCTAGGTGATGATCTGGAAGTTTGTAGTCTTCAGGGAGGAGATGACGTTTTAGACTTTTCCGGTACATTGGGTGGACTGAGCAGTTAAGCAGACATTGTATCTGAGTGTACCTTTGGTGATAGTGGAGGCAGAGTGCTATGTATAACGGACCGGTGAAGTTTCGTGTATATGACTAGAAGCAGTATCGTCTGGGTTGGGTGTCGTCTGAGTTTTGTGTCGTCTGAGTTTTGTGTCGTCTGAGTTGGGTGTCGTCTGAGTTGGGTGTGGGCCAGTCTGTTGTTGAGGAAAGTATGTTCCACTACAGTGGTGGTCTGACACCAATCCTTGGATGATGATGTGTGGTGTGTATAGATCTATTTAAGTTGATAAGAGATGAATTAGTCAATGAGTTGGTTGAATGTGCCAGGTGTATATTCAGCATGTTCGATGACTTCTAGGCAGTTGGCTTCGTTGGCTAGTTGATCGGCTCGGTCGTTACCCTCAAGGTTAACGCGGCTTGGAACCCAGTGAAGGATTACCTTGATTCCACGATGCCTCAGGGTTGATGCCATGGTGTAGATTTCTGTGATAATTTCGGGATAGGTGTGCAAATTAGCTATAGTAATAATGGTTAATGCCACCATATAGTCCGAGTGCTTGGTGACTCTTTCATGGATAGGCTGTCTTGATATCCATATTATTGCTGCTTTAACTGCTCAGCTAATACTGATCGGAATGTAGTTTGGCATTCTGTCTGTGATTTCTTCGTCTGTTTCTTTAATTAAACGTGCCCAGACTGTAGTTTGGTGTGCTGTTTTTATTAAAGTTGGCAATTCTGGTAGTGGCTTATATATATATATACATACCTTTAATTTGTTTGTGACAACCTTTTCTAATAGCCTGTTTTATTAATATGATAACGCCCTATTTCATAATCTATACCGATCTGATATCGTAGGGGCTAGTATACTGTATTGCTTACTTGCATTAAACTAGTTATAATTCTATTTACATCAGTACGGGAGGGGAAACCTCCCAACGTGTTCGACACTTGGCCAACTAAATACACAGTTAAAGCTCAATTTATGGTGCTATATCAGAGTATGTTTTAATTAATTGCGTTTTTCATTCATTAGACGAATAACCTTTGAATCCAGGAAATTACGTATTTAAATAGATCCCATTTCCAGGAATAGCACAGACCGTTACATAGTATACTGTAAATGACTTCATACGATCACGTTCAACACGTTCTTCTTAGTCAATAAAAATAATATCTCGTCCAGGGTTGGCCATATTTATGTCACATTTATGACCTAAGGTTCTGTGATCGCGATAATTTGAGAGTTCGTTGTCACCGTAGCTAATCTAAACTCGTGTAACATCCTTCTCGCGTAAGTGGATTTCATGACGTTATGTGAACCATTAAAACTGTTTCCGTTGAATAAGCTGATCTCCTGCTTATTATGCCCGTTACTAACCGTCTTTCTTTAGGAATGTATAGCTGAAAATACGGATTCTGTGTTGGGCACACACATAATCTATGTTCAGAAAATCTAAATGAGGAATATTTTGTTAAAAACGTATTTCTATATTAGGATTCTTGACACTTCCCAGTTCTGGAAAGTCAAATACTATATCTTTATATCAACAAAATGATTATAAATTACCTAGTCAAATATTAATATGGCAGAATAATTGATTCGCCTTAGGGTTAGATCGTTAACCATGTAAGCTGGACTGCATTTGTTCTAAGTCAATAGCTAGCTGCTGCAATATAGCTAATTACAGTTCTTAGCTATGGCTTAAATGTTATATGATATCGAAAGTTTGTTTAATGATGTACAGGCTTTATGCTATTGGCATAGATAACTTATTACGATTATTACTTTGAATGATGGGAGGAATTAAGCATCGTAATAATGAAGTTACATAATACAATTATTTCAAATTCATAATGTATTTTCCACGCTCAATATATTATTGCAGTCAATAATAATATAAAACAAATAAAGGCATGTTTGTTGACACAACAGATTTCTCAGGTTTGGACTAAATGCATAAATGGTTAACTGGCATGATGAAACGACGATCATATAGTAGACATAAGTTCATATGTGTATCCATTAGTTTGTTCACTTATCATAAACTAATACCAGCTTTCTACGTTTGTTGATGGGAACACATTCTCTTAAGATAGTCATATAATGGAACATCAGCCATTGATATGGATTTGTTAACTGACATTTTAATGTGATTTAAACATAGTATTCCCTACTCGAACAGTTCCCCTTTGTGATCAAGTGCCTAGTGATGATTATAATATTAAAGGATAGTGATACTAAAGTGTGCAGTGAAATGTTCCTTTTAATTGTTTACCATTTAGGTACCTTTTATTTGGCTGAAGTGTTCATTTGTCTAGATGCTGTATTACAAAAACATTATTTGAATTGAACATATGTTAAACGTGCAATGCAAACCCATTTTGTTGCGACAATATCGGCCATGCCATATGATAATCCAGTCAACGTAGCGTCCAATAAGTGTGCATGCTTTAATAAACTAGATACCTATTTGACAGTGTTATTGGCACCTTGAAATGACAGTTATGCTGGCAACCGTTAATTTACAATTACATAAGGGATTAAACTAAGATTTGGACAGGCCTACTTTACGTTTATCTCATACGTTATAACGTAGGTTGTTAATTAACCGTATTGGTTTATGAATAATTAGATATCGAGTTGTAATGCCTGTCATAAAACAATAATCAATTTAACCTGTCATATATAACAATTAGATCATAATCAAAACAGGCACTACAACCCATATTCATTTAGTCGAATGTATGCACGTTTTATGATATCGTATGATACTTATTCCCTTGTGTCAGCATTGTTTGCGATGGTGCATTTGTGTATAATGTTATTCTCTTATAACTGCATCAGATAAGGTCATAAAACGTAGGTTTATTTTAGACAAAGCCATGGCATTCACTTTGCGATACGTGATATTCATAAATACAGATGATAAAGGTAGAACATTACGTCCACATTCTGCCTTCCTCGTTTCACCAATTCTAGAATTGTCTGTACATAGCAATTATATACATTAGCCGTGCTGCATTGATTGAATTAGTACATTCATCAGGCATGCCACTTACTGCTTATGTGGATCTACTTTTACTATACTCAATGGAACGTGCTATGAACACTAGAATAAAGCTGAATGGTACGTATATATTTTTGAATTAATTGTCTTATTGACCTTTACGTGTATACTATATATAATGGACCTCCGATTTCTGCTACAAAATATAAGTATTACCATCCTTTCCAACGACAATGTATATATATATATATATATATATATATATATATATATATATATATATATATATATATATATATATGCTTTGACATACGATAGGCTGTTATCTTAGCAGGACAAGCTATTTCATTAAAGAACGGTGCCCTATTGCAGTTATATTAATTGATTACCCCAGCTTGAAAAATGTATTCTCTCTTTCTGACTGTAGACTGACATAACACATTCTTATCTCACAAACTGAATTTGCATTATCTATAATTAGTTTCATCCGTGCTCACATTGAAATAACCGTGTAAAACGAAATTGATGTCAATAAATGATAGTCAACATTTATCATGTGATATTACTAATAGCGCCATGTTTAAATTTCTATACCCATAGGTAGGCTATATGGAGCAGTGCTATGTCGATGTTTCAGTCAGCAATCGTGCTGTATTAGGGATTGTTCTGGGTATCAACACACTGCAGCCAACCTGGACCATGATCCCATGCCATCACGTAATGTTGAAACGTCTAGACTTAGGTAAGTTAGCTATGATACTCTTATTGTTAAAAATAGTCAAAATCTCAAATATGTCATTATATATAACAAAGCATGAATCTAGTCTTATTAATAATGAATATTATTGCAATGTAATTATACGATATTGTAGTTTAAGCAAATTACAGTTTACTCATTATCACAGAGATGTAACATTTCTACTTTTGGTTTACCTGTCTTTATAATTTAATTATATTTCTCTTTTGTTTATCTCTGTGGGGCACCATGAGTTTGTAATATTTGTATTTAAATAATGTATATTGTTTTCTCTTATGCCTTGTATATTGTCTTTAAAAATATACAACATCGTTTCAATTTTTGTTAAGATTAGTTTATTTCAGCTATCAATATTTAAAATGCAATATTTGTTTATTTGGATTCTTTATTACCTTTAATAACACTTTTATTAACACCTTGATATTTAAACCTATTTCACACTTTGCAGTTTTGATGTACAGTTTCATTGGCCGTTTGGTAGCAAATCTCGAAGGAGTCGCAAAGACAAATACAAAATCACCGAACAAGACGAGGGGGAAACAGACTACGATGGTCAAAGAAAGTGTTCAACGAAACAGTCAGATATAGAAAATGGCGATATCAAGGCTTCCTGTTCTAAAATTAGTGAACAAAATCTCGAGAAAGACAACGACATGAAAAGTTTGGAATCGCATGTATAGCATCACTGATCTAATTCCCATTTATAATTGGATATACATATTGGAATACAGGTAATTACCGAAATATGCTATCAGGAATGGAAATTGTGTGACTAGCGAAATACAAACCTACATGTTTGTTGCTTTATGTGGAATTCGTAATAAAGATATTGTCCTCATATTCAGTCAGAACATATTTTAGTACTGTAATAAAATAGACGATTGACCTTTGCTGTTGACTAAACACAGAACCTATCACGACAAATATCCTATTTCTGGTGCGAGTATATACATGAATGGAAGGTGGCGTATGCTCTTAACGTATTTCAATTAATACAGTTAGAAGTGTAATATATGGTTATGTTTCAGTTCGGGATATTTCTATGTTTAACACCATTTTGACATTCATTATGATTGAGCAAAATAGGCCATCACTTTTTCACAAATATATCACTTGATTAGAACATAAATGTTATTAAAATGTAAGGGGCGTTATGTATCCGTCCATCGATCACGTAATAATGATTACGATCTTCGTCAATGTATCACGAACAAAATTAGTGAAGATTTGGCAATTAATATGATAATAGAATTAATATCCTGAAATCAAAAACTTCATAATCTAAAATACATCAACTTTGTGCATTGGTTCTAGATATAAAATCTAAAGCCGTTCATTGATGTGTGTTTTATTCAACGTTACAATATTTGATTTTTGAAAAAGAATATTTATAATTCGAATGAAGTTCATACATCTATTCATAGCGTCAAAATCAATATTAGCAGGACAAGAGTATTCCTTCTTCTATTGATAATAACACGCCTTGCTTTTAATCTGTCCATTAAAGCCAAATAAATGTAACGTTTGTTTGTCCCGTGTAATCCACTAATTAGTTCCTCAGATGTTGAAATGCTTTAGCGTCTCGGTACCTGGATCACATTTACCCTAATAACAAAGTCATCTAGTAAATAAAACCGTGAGTGAACACACATTAACAAAATTATTACAATTAGTCAACGAAACATACGAACGTGCAAAATTGATCAATTGGCTCACTTTTATACGCAAAAGTATTTATATACGCAAATGTATTCATATACGCAAAAGTATTTATATACGCAAAAGTAGTTAATCTATTAAATAAAACTCACAAAATAAAATGTAGCCCATTACTTTTGGATTCACTTATCTTGTCGATGTTAGGGACAACACATTGAATGCCAACATATTCTGGCTCTTCACTAATATATTACAAAATCTGTGCAAAATTGATCAATTGGCTCACTTTTATACGCAAAAGTATTTATATACGCAAATGTATTCATATACGCAAAAGGAGTTATATACGCAAAAGTATTTAATCTATTAAATAAAACTCACAAAATGAAATGCAGCCCATTACTTTTGGATTCTCTTATCTTGTCGATGTTAGCGACAACACATATTGCAATCACAGTATTAAACTAAACTCTTTGTATAGGCTACAATTAAGGACCACATACTAATAAGAGTAATATAATAATAATAAATAATAATAATAATAATAATAATAATAATAATAATAATAGTTATACAGCGCCTTATTCAACTTGAATTGCTCCAAGGCGCTTTTCTTTTAAAACATAATTAAAGATATTCCGAGCTCGCATAGCACATACACATTTTATACATTATAAACTGGTTTATATATTATACATAGGCTAAGAATCTTACAAACTATTTCTTTACTTGCTGCAAGTTTAATACGGTTTGGCAACTTATTCCACAACCTGGGAGCTAATACTCGGAAGGATTTCTCTCCACACGTTGCTGTGCGGCTTTCTGCTTTTGTCTAAATGTAATATAAATCATATCGCAGCATTCTCATTTGTATATTCTTCGGATCAGATCACTTTAATACAGTGGCGCTGTTCCACTCAGTACTTTAAATGTATGAAAGAGTATTATGGTAATAATAATAATAATAATAATAATAATAATAATAATAATAATAATAATGCATTTCTAATATCTGCCGGCAAACCTATTACACAAAGTGGGGGCTGCAACACTAAACGCACAGTTACCATATGACTTGAGCCGAGACACTGGATGACCTGAATTTTCGGGATGACTTTTTAATGGACACCAGTTCAAACAGGTATTCTGGCGCCATACAAGTTATCAATAAAATTTTGAAATGCATACGCTGTCAAACAGGTAGCCAGTGTAGTGTTTGAAGAATTGGGGTAATGTGATCATATTTTGGAGTATTTGTCACTATTAGCGGATATGGTAGAGTTATCTCAAACGTACAGGAAGCCAGTACAGCTGGAATAAAACTGGTGTTCTATGCTCCATGTTGCAAGTGCGTGTCACCAGACATGTGGTTCAGTTCTCCACTCGCTTTAGATGGTTTGTCAGAGAGAGGGGGCATAATGTAACAATACATTACCATAGTCCAGTCGAGAAACAAAAAGGGGTTTGACTAAAGTATTACATTTCTCATCACGTATGTACTTTTTTAACAGGAATTACATTTCAAATTCAATTGCTTCTCCATTCCTAGAATAGTTATTCAATATAATACATAAATTTCTTACAGACATGGAATAATTGATATAACTTGACCACTGCCGAGATTTGCAGTTTTGTGTACATGTTTCTTGGATGAGGAAAAATTAACCAATCAATCAATATATTTATTTCAAACTGAATCTAGAATAGCATTACATAAAATACATTAAATGGTAGATACAAGTTGGGGTTACACCAAATATATTAAATCTGTATAAGGATGCAACCTGATATATTTTCACAAAAAAGAACAATATTAATATAGGGAGAAGGTTACAACCAAATGCATGTAAGCTGTTTCAAAGCGTATATCAAGAACGGTGGGATTAGTCTTGATTAGAAAATTATTTAAAACGTTGAACTCGTATGTTTATGTACGGAATAGTTGAAACGGGTTCGTACTTTGAATTTAACAGCAAGCACTCGAGCATACCAAACAATATTATCCGTTGAAATATATATAATAAATAATCTATATATATTGTTGTTGTTAGCTGTTGATAGCATATAGGCTAGACTAATATCAGCTATTTTATGTAGGCTTCAACGGGACAACAAATGCCCTGCTTTACCTTAATAACAAATGTTAACATTAAGCTGAACATTGTAATAGCGAAGTAGTGTTGAGTCTGTAAAATATACGAAATATGACTATGTATTTTATCCACTAAGTAATCAATAGGAATTTAATATTAGGCATATTTGATAGTAATAGTGACCTCTGAGTCCGCATTTGGGATTTGTTTTGCCTATCAATTTCTACGTAGCATTAGATGATATAAGATATAATTTCGAATTTAAATCTGAACAAAATATAATGAGTAGTAGAATAAAATAATAATGATAATAATAATAATAATAATAATGTATATTTAATGAAGCCTCCTTATTTGAAGGAGCCATCCAAAGGCGCTGTACAATGATACCCTAAATAACATATCTGTAAAAAACATATACGAATTTTAAATGATAATTATTATTTATCTGTGAAAGCAACCCTGGACAAGTGTGTTTTTAAAATGGATTTAAACTTTTCAAAAAGACGACGCATTTCTAATATCTGCCTATTCCACAAAGTGGTGCCTACAACACTAAGTGCACAATTACCATATGACTAGGGCCGAGACACTGGCACCAGCCGCTGTTTTTTGTATTATCAGAAAATGGATATGCTTCCTAACAAGTAGCCAATGTAGTTTTTGAAGAATTAGGGTTATATAATCATATTTTCCAGTATTTGTCACTATGCGCGGTGCAATATTATCAATTCGCTGAAGACGATTCATGTTATAATAAGACATGCAATTTAAAAGGAAATTACAATAGCCTATATGAGATTTAACAAAGACATGGACTTTGTGTCAAGAATCCTTTCAGATGATAATAAGCAGCTAGGCATAATGATGTGATATGTTCTTACATGTTAATAAATTGATCAAATATATCCTTTAGATTTTTAACATCAGATAACATTATATGAACAGAGACTTTCTGGCAATGTTGTTCTAGATAGGATCGAAACGAATCAAACACTTTACCTGATAGATAAAGCACAGTTCCCAACCTAGAGAAAAGTACATGATGGCAAACTTGATCAAATGCTGCAGACTGGTCCAGAAGAACGTTTATATACAAACTGTAGTGATTCATTAAGGTTATTATTTATTAAATATTTATTTAGACGGAAAACAACTGTGCTTTCTATAACATTAGATGAAATGGAAGTTTTTGAAGAGGTCTGTAATTGCTTATACTATTATAGTCTAAACTTTGTTTGTTATTAATGGTTTTACAGGGGCTGCCTTCATGGGTCTTGTGAAAACATTCAGTGGTAATGACCTATTAAGTTTATTTATAATCGAGCTTATTACACATACCATCATTCACAAGCCATGTAGCCATAGGATCAACTGGACAGAACGCAGTGTATAACATTTTAACCAACTGTCTGATATTAGTCTGTTTACAAGGCTCAAATTTATCCATCATGGACATGCAGGACTATTTTACCAATGGCATTTGCTGTTATTAAGTGCTGAAAGGGAACCCATCAAGTAAATTTACTATCTGTTGACAGCGGAACTTATCAAGACAACGGGCCATATTTTTATCGGAGTTGATTATATGTGGACGGTCAGTCTGATTTTATATATTATCTTATTCACAGCACTTAAAACAGTTATTTGGTTTACCTTGGATGCTTTGATCCTTTGTATTGTAATATTCAATGGTATTTTTAACTTAAATGTTACGTACCCCGTCCTGATCCACAGCCGTTCATAATGCCTCATGTGTCTCTTTGCAGCTTATATGCCTTTAGTGTACCATGGAAGCAGTGGTCTTATTGGTATATCCTTTGTCCTTAAAGATAAATGATCACCTACAAACGTTTTTCAATGTACTTATAGAGATCCATCTGATGATCTATATCATCTGGTGGATCTAATACCAGAGCAGAGATCCGCAGATCAGCAAGATAAGAGCATGCTTGTCAACCGATTTATATTTCCTGTATGAAATAACTTTAACTAAACAGATTGTTTCTATAAATATATATCAATATTAATACGGAAATGTTCAGACAGTATAGAAGACGCAAACACACCCTTGATCAAATTATCATTATCAAGAGAGATGCCACGAACAAAACTGTGAACAGGTACATGTGTTATGTCTTGCATATGCTACCTGAGATAGACAAATCTAAGAATTATAGTCAGTTGTTTGATATATGCATTCGTCTGGCAATCCCAATGTATATTGAAATCACATACAATCAACAAATGGCCATAGTTGGTAGCAACAGAGTCATCAAACTCCGAAGATTCTTTGAAAGAATCTGCAGCTTTCAGGCCATTTTACTTAGCTGGGTGTAATCGGTAGATAATAGCTACACGAACACCTACCACCTATATACGAAAGTCAGTTGCTAATTTTTACAAGACGAAGCCTGAAAGTATATATGGGTTTATACTTCAAAGAGAGATTCCCGACTCACCTCACCAACGATATTATGGTCTAAAGCATTACCAGTCAGCCAGGTATATTGAATGACAAGAGCATCAATAGCCATATCCTTAACAATATCAGATGTCTCATCACATTTATTACAGATCGACTGACAACTTATAAGACAATACTTAGATTTTGTACAACTGCGCCATGATAATGTGGTTTTGACACAATGATAAAATTACTTGCATCAGTACTAGAGCTCTGCGGGGGTTGGGTTAACCCATTCAGGTTAACCTAACCCGGACCCGTTGGTCGGGTTGGGTAGGTTGAGCTTTTTCTTCGGGTCACAGGTTTAAGTCTTGTGAGTTGGGTTCGGGTTGTGTCTCGTGGGTTAGATTGGGTTCGGGTTGTCGTCTTGTGGGTTGTGTTGTGTATGGGTTGCTTGAAAATATGGGTTTTATTTGTATATATTGTATATATATATATATATATATATATATATATATGAACACCCGTCACAGAATTGGTCCAGTATGTGTTTATATAGCTAACAATCTATCTCCAGTTTGAACAGTTCTAAAGGGAACCTGTTATAGTAGCAGTAGGTGTTCAGGCTGTGCCAAACAAGCGACAGCCTGGGGATACTCCCCGAACTACAAGCAAGCAAGCAGTAGGTGATTTGTGTCTGGGACTCTTTACAGAAAGATGATGTGTTAATTAGTAATGAGTGTGGTTGCTTATACATATTTATCTGTACTCATAATCATTGTGTTCAAGTGTTATCAAGCAATACATATATTGTTATATAAGTTAGAGAAAAACTACATCAGTCACACTGCCTTTTTTCATTGCTGAAACGTGTTGTATTGTAACGTATTGTATTTTTTTAATGTCAAGAATAGATGTGATTTTATTTAAACTATTGCTTCTGATAATCATGGCTAATGTAAAACGTAAGGCTAGCTGGGTTACATCATGTTTGAAGTCTGGAGAATATAAAATTAGGTTTTCTAGTAAGGGAAAGTCTGATGTTTGGAACGAATTTGGACTTGTGGTAAATCATAATGACGCTGAACTGGATTTTGCTGTGTGTGAATCTTGTCACATCCTACTACTGTCTGCCGACACCTTGCAGATACAGACTGCCAGCAACGCACGGAGCTTGGCATCGAACTGCGATCAGCTCTTACACAGACCCGTATTCATTTCACCAGTGACATGTGGACTGATAATTACAAGAAACATGCAAATTGTATTACTGAACGATGGATTACCAGCAGCCATGTTCTGTGTACTGAGCTGAGGAATTTAACCCATCTCTAAAGACGACATAGGTCAACATTAAATCTCCTGTATAGGTTTCACTCTCCACCTTCGGCATTGACGCAGTACTCATCCGCAAGTGTATATTCACCACAGACTAAGTTTCGGCCATGCGAAGTGATGAGTATCTGGACTATATAACCCACATCATCTCCACTGTACTCACTCACACCTTTGATGAAATTAGTGCACCAAAGCATGTGAAGAGTCTCATAACTGATGCTAAGAATCGTATTCGCTATAAGAAGAAGTCGTTTATACAGAACCTGCTAGAATGCACACTCAAACGGTCATATGACACTCGCTGAAACGGCACTTACCTCATGGTAAAATTGGTACATGAGGAATTTGTTACTATGCAACGCATATTCGCTAAGCATGATCCCTGTGGGAGGTGTCATTGTCCTGGACTTGAATCTCCTTAGCAGCCTTGTGTATGTGTGTATTTAGAGACATTCTACACAGCTACCTGTGATTTGGAAGGCCACAGCACCACAATTCTACATACGGTCATCCCATGGGTTGTTAAACCGAAGCAACATTGTAAGATAGCTGATGAGGACTGTGACAACATAGTATGTCCTTACTTGCTGCGAGATTTATGTGGTTTGGCAACACATCCCATAGCCTGGAAGCTGATGCTCGGAAGGATCACTCTCAGTACATTGCTGTGTGGCTTCTTTGTACCCTCAAAAGTGAATAGGACTCGGATCGGAGCATTCTCACTGGTATGTATTTTTCGATCAGATCGCTTAGATAGATTCGTGCTGTTCCATTCAATAATTTGAACGTTAGAAACATGATACACACATAGATACATATACACATACATGTTTACATACATACATACACATACACACGAACACGCACACACAAACACACACATACACATAATTATATCTTACATACAGAATCAAATATCTGAATTAACAGTTGCTCGTGTGCCCACACGCTCTGTAACACACAAAAACACATTACCACTAACCTCTGTAATTATAATCTAAACACTAGTTGAAAATTGATTGTTACTTTTCCTTACGAATCAATGTTTGATTGGATATATATATATATATATATATATATATATATATATATATATATATATATATATATATATATATATATATATATTTTGAACAAAATCTAAATGGAACTTTTTCATCATATAACACTCCTTACGATGAACGTTTAGTTAGTGATGAACGGAAACGTATAAGGATTAGCTGTTAGGTTGAGTAAATCATAGTATTTACTCAGATTTGAGACGAATTTTGTTTTGACCTGTACTAATCCATTATGCATTATTGCTACTTTGTTTTTATTTTAGCTAAATCATATCACTTATTACATACGGTGTGGGTATTCATCGTCTAACGTGTTCAATAAACTGTAATGTTTGTTAACACGACGAGGACCTATAAAAGGTTTAACTTTTCACTCAGGTTAAAGAAGAACTAGTCGGACGTGTATCGAAACGGTTCATATAGGTAGGATTTGTTTAGTTATAAGAACTCAGGATAAAGGTGAGATTAGCATCTGGGTGTCGAAATATTTATATATAGGTTTCTTTTTGACCACAGCGAAATGCCGTTGAATGTAAACTGTGGTGTCAAAGTAGTTATCAAATGTATGTAGTAAGTCGCTATTGAACCACACGCACGTGTTCTCTACTGCGAGCTGTGGTGTCAAATGGTATGTTTTACGTGCTTCCGTTTTGTATGCAGCTTTCCTGTGGGCGTGACATATTTATCGCGTAGGAAAAGCAAATTAGCTGGGCCCCACAGACCGATACGTAGCCTACACACATGCATAGGTATACGCATATATGTATCGATATAGGGAGGTATGTAACATTTTATATTTAGAGGTAATTAATGTATGTATAGTTGTATGTATGTTTAGATTGATGGAGGTAGGTATCAAAGGATGTTTAGATAAGTTGATGCTCTCTGCCTGTTGCCTCACTATATATATATCCTAAAACACATACATACAAACACACATATACTCATAACTTCGTGTATCTTACATACGGAATCAGATATATGAAATAACAGATGCTCATGTACACACATACTCTGTAACACACAAAAACACAGTACCACTAACCGCTGTAATTATAATCTTAGCACTAGTTAAAAATAGATTGTTATTTTTCCTTGTGAATCAGTGTTTGATTATATATATATATATATATATATATATATATATATATATATATATAAAAAAATTTTTATTTAAATTAAAAATTTTTTCCTTTTTACCCAAAAAACACACACACACACACACACACACACACACACACACACACACACACACATATATATATATATATTTATTTATATAGGAGTTGTGGCTTTTATTCCTATGAACACCTGTATTTAGAGGATCCAACCTCAGGGAATCTATATTCTAGCATATCACTTTATTTTATTATCTCTTTGTCTGTTTTATTTAAATTCCTTTTTTATTTATATTGAGTTTACAAACTAATGCATTCAGAAGACAAATTTGCAGGGAGTCAATCCTGTGTCTTTTTTTCCAGCTATTGCACAAGCCTAGTCAACCTGCCTCTACACGATGACCTGAGATACGTCAATCATTGCTAATAAAAATACATATCTTGTCCCCAATTTGCCATATTTATGTCCTTCGTGCTCCACTGATACATATGACGATCCTGCTGTACCTTTGAAGGTTCTCTTGTTTCATTAGCCATCTCTCATTTCCAATTTTCATAGTAATCTTAAGCCTCCCCCTGGATTAACTAATCCCTGATACAATTATCGCTGAGCATGGTTTATAATGCTTGTTATTTGTTGTCTTACTTTAAATACCTCTTGCGGAACCTTAGGATTCAGTGTTTTCTTACTCAGAAACTATGTTGATACTCAGGTGGGGAGTATATTGTGAGAAACATATTACGTATTTGTTTCTTTGGCGATGTTCACATTCTTTTCGGCTTTACGGTAATATCGTAACTGGCACGTTCTAAGGAGTCACGCACAATATTTGTAAACCGACAAAATAATTATGAGTTACGTAACAAAATAATACTAGTAACCCTAGTAACCCTTAGGATCAACCATCCATAATAGCCTTCACATCCTCTACATTCACTTTTATAATTCATTGCATAGTCTTGATATTGATTGAATGTTATGTAATATCCAACGTTTGTTTATTTACCTATACTAAATGTTTTGAGCTACAAGGCTTATTAATAAAATAAGCTAAAAACAATATTTGTATAGATTTTGTGGTATGGATACTTATATTTGAGCAGTTAATACATAAATAAAATATTAAATACTATTTGTGGACATTGACAGACTATTCAATTATGTGTATTAAAATGTTCTATATTATTTTACGTCATTCAACGATACGCCATTAATTCTTGTTTGGTAGTGCATACAAATGGTGCCTAAATCGTTGCATTAATATCTGAATTGTTTGCCTCAATAGCACAGAAATTGTTTATTTGTAGAGATGATCTCTACAAAGTGTATTGAACATTCATAAAACAATCATGCCAATATGAGTAATATTATAATATACCCAATTAGCTGAATGAATATGTACCTCAATCCATCAATAAATAAATTCAACAATCAGGTATGTAGTAGCCATTATCCTTATTATTATTAATTTATCATTATCACAATTATCAGCGTTATTTTTAAATATGATTTGAAATTATAAAACTATCAACAAATAAAACATCGATAAACCAACAATAACATCGTTTACAATTATTTTATTGCATTCACTACTAGCACCTTTACAACTCTGACGAAACAAAAACAAAAATTAATGATAACAATAATGATATTAACGATAATAATACTAAGAATACCACCACCACAACAACAACAGTAACAACAACAACCACTACTACTCCTTATACTACTACTACTGATAATAATAATAATAATAAAAATAACATAAATATTAATAATGATATTACTACTGCTGCTGCTACTTCTTATTCTACTACAACTAATGCTAGTTCTACTTCTCCTATTAAAGATATAATAATAATAATAATAATAATAATAATAATAATAATAATAATAGAAACGTAAAAAACACAGAACCCATATTACCGCTGCTGAAATTTATAATGTTAATTGTCTGACAGCTTATACCCACGCGCCCCCTCCCCCACATCTTCTATAAACATTAACTTCACTATCACTTATAATACTGTGATATGTGCCATACCTACATAAACGAGGTTAATAGGGCTAAAAATATAGAATTTGAAAGCAGAAATAATTTAATAGCAGTTTTCCAGAATATATTCTATAATATCTTCGTAGAACTAGCTGAGTGAACGATAAAGAGTTCCCTATTGCCGTTGGATTAACTAAGTATACCATCAAGATTACTATATTGTCACTGGCTTACTGACTAGGAATAGACTAGGTCATTCTTTTCTACTAAGCAGAATGTGAATAATCTACGGTCAGTTTCTTCTGGACTCCCGAGAAAAACGTGAATTTTCTTAAGCAAAACTGCTATAATTAAATCATCTCCCTATATTAATAACACTCTCTTGGATTTTCCATCTTCTCAAGTAGACTCTATTTAGGTGTTGTTTCAGCATTCGTGTTGTATTACACCGCAGCTAATATGGGTCATAACCATGTGCAACCACGTAAAGTGAAAGCATCTAGACAGCAATTAATTCACATTAATTATGACTATTCTTATACTATATTTACTAGTTATTGTGGGGATAAACCGTTTTTAGCTTTTCCATTGCTTGACTTTATAATTCCACTATGCAATTTCTATTCTTTATCTCTATGCGACACTATACGTTTAGAATATGTTCCTAAATGTAAAGTTCATTGCATATTTATTAAAATATAGAATATATATATATATATATATATATATATATATATTATATATATATATCCACAATCAAGATGAGAAGTGAACAAACTACGATGAAGAAAGGATGTTTTCAATGGAAAATCAGTTATATCAATTAAATGACAATATTAAGGCTTCCTATTCCAAAATTAGAGAATAAAATCTCAACAAAGGTAAGGATATGAAAATATTAGAACCTGTTTATAGCATCGCCCATCTATTTTTTTTTTATAATTTGAACACCTTAAACTGACCTTAACTGTCTAAGATGGCAGATACGTCTTACTAAAAAAATTATTTTACGAAAATATAAACATTGCCTACCGTTAGATATGTCTATTTTACGCGATATCTGAGTATTGGCATCATCGTGTCTTATTTTTGCTCAGTCCATTAATTCCACAACAACTTTAAATTTGTTTTGCATAGCAACGTAAATATGAAGAGTATGGGTTCAAATCAGGAACAAAGGTCCGGCCATTTCTGATTTCAACACGTCTGTCGACATTGGAAAGTACTGAACGGCATCTTGCACCCCAAACCAGAAATTGTCTTGTCCCAGGATAAAGACGACAAATCCGTCGCAAATATGTTCAGCTCTTTCACAAACAAATTCACCCAAATACACAATTGTTTCGGAAACCAGTCTTTTTCAACCCATCTCGCCAGATATCTGACATGCCAATTTGGAATATTTCTCTCCCATAACGCAATAGCAAAACCACAAAGCATAACTTGCCTCTTCCACAAAATCGTGCACGCTTGACCCCTGTCCCACCCATTTGGTTAAATAATTTTCCGATATCCTACTACCTTCCAGTACAAAATTAGTACCGTATTCTTCGGCTGGTGGGTTTTGTATCTAGTAGTTGGAAACCAGCAGTTTTTACTCCTCTGATTAAAAATGTCATTGCCCACTGTCGAGCTTAAAGATTACCGTCCAGTATCTGGCCTTTGGTTCATTTCTAAGCTGGTGGAGAGGGTCATTGCATCTCAATTCAAGCAACACTTGGATTCTAACATCCTAGGTAATCAATACCAGTCTCTGTTCAAGACAGACCAGTCAATCGAGTATATATATATATATATATATATATACCACTTACACCAATCAATTTTGCTATCGCAATTGCGACAATCTAAACATGCCTTACAGATGAACAAAGCTGGATGACAATAAGTAAACTAAAACTAAACCCGGATAAAACCGAATTCGTCTTGCTTGGTAACTAATCACAGCGAGAAAAGTTGGCTGTTTTTTTCTGTTGATATATTAGGTACTGTTATTAGTCCTACGGATGAAGCTCGTAATTTAGGAGTTATTTTTTATTCTGATTTTCCCTTCTTTAGGCTGCATTGGTGTGTATGTTTTGCTTTATGGATATTTGCAACCTCAGAAAATTGGGCGTCATCTCACCGAAAACATAGCAGTTACCGTCGCAAATACTTTAGTCAACAGCAAGCTCGACTACTGCAATTCTCTTTTTCGTTCCTTATCCTGTCGCGATCTTAAAAAACTACAATGTGTCAAACTTATCTAAGCCCGCATAGTCAAACGTTCATATAAATTATACCATATTATTCCTGTTCTTATATCTCTACATGCTGCCGTTCAAGCATCGTATACGTTTCAAAACAGCATCCATTATTTACATATTTCTACCCACTGGTGTCCCCGCATAATCCAGTTTTCATTTGACACGCTACACCTA